>WSUA01000146.1:0-38912 GCA_019633455.1 Tulasnella sp. 419 | reverse complement strand
ATGTTCGATTTTGTGGTGGTGGTTCGGCAATTTCGGCTATAACCCCGGTTGGATCCGAGTCGGTCTAGTAAATTTTATCTCTTCGACCTCAACCATCATCCTCAAGTGCATGGCAAGTGTATTGTTCTTCAACACATCGTGAGTATAAAAATTCTCAGGCATTATTTGGATCGATCTATGATTACAAGCCTACATCGTGACGGCCCTTGCCATGCAATTAGGCAGGATCGAATGTCGATTACCCATTTTCTTATACCAATTGTTCCTTATGACCCCAGCTAATCACCTATTCTCTGTTCATCTTATTGAACTCGAGGCTGACCACCATCGGTTTTCTCCAGGCACCATCTTGTCATACCAGAAACATCTTGGCGAATACCTTAATTCTACTAGTCCATATGCATTTCACGGCTTCGTACTAGTGCACAAGACGTTACAAAATAATAGATGTGTGATGACATGTAATCTAAGACGCTTCGTACCTGTAACTCGAAATTAACGTAGAATAATACCATCATTCATACCACCAACTGATCAATTGCCAATGCCATCACTGTCGCTATCCACGTGCCCTAGCGTTGCTCTATACTCTTGCGTCACCAATCTCCAAGCTACCCATTCATAACCAAGCTCCCTGGCAGTGACCCGGTCAATCTCATACCTCAATGGCTTGTCCTGCATCTCGTACAGGATCTGGCGAATGTACTTGCTGCCATCGATGTCTTCGATGTCCATGTCGATGAGGTTATATCCGAGATATATCAGTCCATTATCGATCTCCGCGCTAAGACCACTGGGAGGGTCGTATTGAACGTTGAACTTGGCAATCATCTCGAACGGAACACCTCGACAGCAGAGCTTGAACTCTCTGTTGGTGATATGCAGGTTCTCCTGACGGTCAAGGTCGATGTATGGAGCACTCCACCGTGGTCGAACCCATGTGTAACGATGGTCATTATCCTCAAGATAGGCCATCACGGCATCCTCGTCTTCTTGGTCATGGTGACCCAAGTCAGAGTGCAGATTCGACTCCCCGCTATGGAACGAGGCGTTGTCGCTCTCGCCATCAATCGACCGATCGTCCAAATCGGAATGTCCTGAGCCGTCTGTTTCTGAATCTTCCCCCAGACCATCCAGCGCACAACTCGAACATCTCCCCAACTCATCCACATCCGCAATACGTCCACAAAAATCGCACCCCAGCGCGTCTCCTTCGTCCGTCATAGAGTCGATGCTATCATCGGAGTAATCTGTAGAATCGTCGAGAGGATCGGGGAATATTCCTGCCCAGGGATCCTCATTGGGGTTGATAGGATCCGACGGTGTGTCCTCTTCAGCCTCATCTTTGTTGAGAGTTTCGATCAACGTTTTGACGATGAAAAGTGGAATAGGGCGAGAGTAGATCCGGGCTCGACAGTAAGGGCAGGTCTTTCGTAGGTGATTCAGACGATGATGACCTGGAGGTACGGATGGATCCGAACCATCATCGCCTTTGAACCAACTCTGAAGACAGACAAGGCAGCACACGTGACCACAGGGATTGAGGGCATACGGCTTTTGGAGGATATCCCAGCATATTTGACAGGTGAGAGCTGTACTCACACTCTCCCGAAACTAATGGGCCAATCAATACGGGTATTGACGCCACAAACAAGGGCGCTCACCTCGTCTTGTTCCTTTGACTTGTCCTTGAGTCGAGTGTTCTCTTGTTGTTGTTCTTCAAGACGCTTTGAATAATGGTGAGCCACAATTCGGTATTAGATGATAGTCATAATACCTTTTTCAACTCCTCGATTTCGGTTCTTAGTTTCCTTGTGGGAGACTGAAATGTAGTCCTTTATTATTGCGCCATCTTGAAAGCAATTGTAGTCTAGCACTCACCTCAGGAGAAGGTTCTTGGCTTCGGTGTTTGGTAGGAGAGAGTTTGGTAGGGGAGAGTTTCACAGGAGAGTTGCTCTGTGAAGTGATAATTAGCAGCGTAAAAAGCATCGGGATGAGTACTTACAATGAATATATCCCTCGGGTTTGAAGCCTTTGGGTGAGGTAGAATTACGTCTTCGTCTGATGAGATTGTCAGGGGTAATTCAAGGGTTCGCCTAGAAGTTTGACCTGAAGTTGATGTTGACGGTTTCGTCACGAGTCGAGCAGAAGGACTAGAAGTGCTTCGCTGCTTGGGCTTGAATGCAGCAGGTCTCCCATTGGCTAGTTCTTTGGTATCCACCACTACTCCAAACTCGGACGCGTTTGATGGGTTTCGGTACAAACTTGCCTTTCCCTTTTCCCAGCTAGGACGACTAGGAGATGGAGAAGGAGAAGGTAGGCCAGATTCAGAGTCTGAACCGTCCAATCCTACTTTCTCCAACAAAGCCGCGAGGCGTTCGGTCGACGACTGAGGTTGACCATTGTTTATGCTGTTCACGCGAGCAGGACGCACGGGTGAACCTTGAGATAGCGTGTCGGATTGCTGCAATGGATCATTCATGCTTCGTGACACCAAACACTCTGGAGTTTGGTGGCGCTACTTTAGCGATTTTGGTCGTAATGTTGGCGGAGATTGTTTTAGTTCAGATAGAAATGTAACCGTGGGATAGTCACGTGATCATCATCTAGTTGTCTTGTCCCACCTCAAACGCGTTGGTGGACAAGTCAGTCACTGGTCCACCTTGTTCAATAGCAGAATTTATGCAGGATTCTTCACAGACACCGGAGAATCCTCACAAAGCGACTTTGGCTCCTTCTGCCACCCTCAGGGAACTCGCAAATAGGGATAGGCTTACAAAATGGGAAAGCCTTTATGCACAACAGGCTGGTGAGTAACTTGCATTTCTTACAAGTCATGACAAGCACACAGTGACCGCGATCAAAGTTCTTTTTAGGGATCTAGCAGAGGAAAATGCCGTCTTGACCAAAAGAGTCGAAGAACTGGAACGAGACCTCCGGGTCTGGAGGGTAGGGGTTGAACATACTGGTAAGCTTTGACGGACTTCTGATATGTGCAGATTCCTGATGAGCCCAAAGAACATGAGAAAGAGGAGCTCGCCGCAAAAGTGCTGCGTCTCGAGACATCGCTACATTCCCTACAGGTAATGCTCCTTTTGACGGAGTTTTAACTTGGATTGATGACACATTCCCTTCAGAATGATAATCCTCTAATTGTCTGTCTTATGGACGGTGAGCTCTTGTTAAACGTGATCTTGCTGGTGGCATTGGTAATCTGCTTTAGTTTTCAGGGGATGGTGCAATATTTTCGGAGGATCTACTCATCCGGGGCCGTGAAGGAGGCCGCCAGGCAGCTGCCATATTAACACACACCATTAAGGGTTACTTGAACCACGAGTCATCAACAAATTACACCTTACACTCATATCAAATTTACACTGCCATCTACTATAATGGGCCGGGGTTGAGAAACATTCTCATTCAAAACAAAGTCTGCGACATGAAAGATTTCACTGAATTTGTTGAGGGGTTTAACCAAGCTACTCCCCTATTTACGCTTGTTGATGTCGGAGGAGGTAAAGAGGCAGCTGACGCCAAACTAAAAGGTGAGCTACTAATTCATACAGTTAGCAGGCCAGCTGATCCGCCTTCAGAGTCTCTTCGACTTTTCATTAGGCTCCCTCAGACACAATATGTGTTCTTTGGGGGAGCTCACGACAATGGCTATCTACACACACTTCGTTCTTTCCAAACGGAAGGCCTTCTACATAAGATAATTATCCTCAAGGGAAATAGCAAGATGGCAAGAGATGTTGAGACCTACATTGATGAAATGTCCATCGCTATCGCCGAATGTCCGGACCTTTTCCTCAGATTAAAACTTAAACCTCGGCCAGGATTGGGACCCTCCGCCGTAGAATCGACAAGTGGTGGAAGGACGTCACCTAACAAAGCTCAACGACATAATATAAAGAAAACTACTGCAACGCCCTCCTCATCTATTGCAGGAAATGACATTGGATCAGACTTGGGAGA
This sequence comes from Tulasnella sp. 419, assembly GCA_019633455.1. Taxonomy (NCBI): domain Eukaryota; kingdom Fungi; phylum Basidiomycota; class Agaricomycetes; order Cantharellales; family Tulasnellaceae; genus Tulasnella; species Tulasnella sp. 419. The sequence continues at coordinate 34,937 of WSUA01000146.1, read as the reverse complement.
CCTTTCTCCGGCTGTCACACCTGTGGTACAGTCAGGAAAGGTGTTCCGCCCGATTGATCCCACTAAAGTAAGTATTCGTTAACCCGACTGAAGCCATCATTGGTTGACGGTTTGCTCTGTTAGCCTTTGCACAAACGTTAGTGCCCCGTCCTTTACATCTCAAGCTTGAATGACATCCCCAATGCAAACTCAGAAAAACCACCCCCTTGCAACAATTATTATATCACAACATGCAAACGGGCGGTACGCCATGTTTGAACTCGAACGATTCTGGAATGTTGCTATTGACGCATATACCCAACACAGTCAAATTGTCCGTATGGTCACGACTATTTGTTGACACCTGAACAGCTGGAGTCGCTTCGCGAGACCGTGAAGAAGACTGTTCCATGCCCCGACGTTAATGCAAGTGAGTAGGGGCCTTTTCGCTGATTGTATCATCTAGACCGACTACTACCTGGCCAGACAAACCGTGTTTAGCGGGAAATACCTGTCCATTCGCTCACTCCTGTCCCGGTGGTCCCAACTGTTGGCATCTCAAGCAAGGTAAATGCCGTTTCAAAGGAGGTTAGTGATTTTATATACAATCTTTATGAGATGTTAAAGATTATCCGTTTGATGAAGAATATGCGCACAAGGTGGTTCAACCAGAACCAGTAGATGTCACCAAGTTTTAGCCCCAGATCCAGCCAAGCATACTCTATGGTCTTCCCGCCTAATACACCAGTGATAAACCAATGTCTCAGTATTTACTTCAGTTGATTGTCACGCATCAATGTTTTTGGTATGCTTGTCATTTGGACAGACACTGCCGGCCCATGGCCTTGTATCCTTAGTCCTGTTGATTGGGCTGTCTGCTCGAGCCATAGATCAAGGAGCAATTTCTTATTCGCTTAGAACGCTTCGAACCTTGCATCACATTCGTGATACTCCTACTGTCAGGCTTACCCGAGAATATCACCAAATGTATGAACAATGAGCTAAATCAGTACAAAGACTTTCAGGATGTGGGGTAGATAATAATTAAGGGAGTGATAGAATCAAGAAGCTAAAATTGGTCAAATCTTTTGGCGTAGCGGGAAAGGGGGGGATTATAGTAAAATTCGCGACAGAAGAACCCATAATCGCACTATAGTTTTGCCAACAGATGTGAGTACTTACCCTGCGTTGCGAAGGCATGAGATCTGTGTGAGCGATTTTGGAACGGGGTGATGTTATGTAGCGCGTTTTAAACAGCATCTCTCTACCCGTAGGCTGTCAGCGTCGACTGCGATAGAGCGGGTATCCCATCCTAACACCCACGCTTTGGTTTACATTGTAGCACTATGAAGCACTCTATCGAAAGCTAACACCCTTTCGTGATTTTTGTTTAGATGGATCCGATGAGGTCAATGTTGATTTCAATCTGTGCACTACCTTTTCTTAGACGGTGAGTCACACTACTCTTGATTCAATAAATGTTGCTATCATATCGAGATCTAGTGGTTTGTTCATGCCACTCGAGCTGAACTATGTAAATCTGCATTCGAGTTGACTGGGCGACGGTTGAGACGTTCAGTCTCAATATATGCAAGGAGCCCTTTGAGTGAAATGCAATATCATCATTACCAGTATAAAGTCTAAATCTACTGGACCGAGTAATATGCACTCCGAATTTCATTAGACTGTGTCTTCTCCTATATTTCTACTACGGCATTTCATAATCAAGTGGTTTATCATGGTGTCCGACCGGCGTATCACGACGCGTTTAAAGTTTCCTAAGAATAGCCAAGCATCAACTAGCAAGCAAGCCCCTGGAAACCGGAGCTGCCCGAAGAAGAGATCACAAACCTTGCCTCAGCGATCGGGCCTCGTTCATTAATTTGCTGGTGATGATGATAATGAGAAGCGCGGCAAAAGTACCTCGGATCCAATTGCCGATGAACGCGGGGGCCAAAATTCTATCACGTGATAATGCCACCAAAAAGTTTACGAGAAGGAAACACACGTTGTTCTCCCTAATCTAGACGGAGCATTAATGAACAATGTGATTCGAATGCTGAGTGATTGTTTCCTGTTTTCTCGATCACCATCCTTAGGCGTCCTATGCCATCTTTCTGAATCAAGCACTTAGCCAGGCATAATTCTGACTTATGCGGACCGCAGTAACAAGTTTTTCGCATCAGACCCCTCCTTCGTCAAAATCCCTCATCGGCTGAATTATCTTCAACTACATCTCAGCTTATGATTGGGTTTACTGAAACGCGCACCTTGGAGTCCCCCCTGATTGAGAATTCATTAATCGCGCATCTCCAAGTGCTTTGTGCATGCACGTGCGTTAAAATCGGCCCCAGGTTCCTGACACGACTTGGTGATCATATATAATATTACTTGTAAATCCTCGCAGCAAGAAGCCTCTCTGTACGACAAATTCCTCAATTCTTCGGATTTACTTGCGAGAGACAACAAGATAGTGTCTCGCCAATACTTCTCGGAACAGATCCCATCATTCCCATTGATACAACGACCTGCACCACCTTTTTCACCGATTATAATTTCAGGAAAAGTTTGTGCGATAAAGCCGGCTCCTGTGGCAGCTTATTGTTTCATATTAGCGGACTCCAACTCTGTCATTTCGCAATTCGCCTCTCATTATCGCAGGAACGTTGGCGATGGAGCAACTCTGGTTGACCTCTAGTTTTGGTCCGAGTAATGGGGAGTCCAGGAGTAGCACCGATCATGGGTCAAACAAGACAGCGCTGATTGGTGCAGCCGCTTCAACAACTGACCTTCAGCCTAATCAAGCACCGTCCCCAATATCGGGATTCCCCGTCACATCAGGGGATCGCCTTCCTCCAGATCCCAAGATGACCAATAAGCAACTTCTGATGTCCATTCAAAGATATCATAGAGGAAGTCCCAAATGCCACAATCGGTTCATCTGGAAAAGGGATGGCAGGAGGCACCACGCATTCCCTCCACAGGTTGTGCCTTATCCGATAGCTGTGGATCGTGAAGCATCAAACCTGTGAGATACATTGCAAATACGCTGGATTCCAGGAACTTATGGAGATTGACAGGGATGTGATCGACAACTTGTTCTTTGATGGTTTCTGTGGAACTGCTTCGTTAGTAGTTGATATCGAGTTCGATAAACTTAGTGCGTCCACTTACATTCGTGACTATGTCTTTTAGGCTCTTTCATTCTGGGATGCTTCCAATACCCCGCCGTGTTTTGGATATTGGCTGGTGAGATAAATCAATCCTTGCAGCCGTGCATCTCGAGTTAACCATCTATCCCTCAAGTGGCAACGGCTGTGAGTCTCGTGCATCTTCAAAGGCACCATATAGTGAACGATTCTTGAACAGCATGGATTAAGATGGCTGCGTCAGAATGGCCCGTGAGCTCTCAAGTTCCCCGAGAAGCGTAGACCGGCCTGTTTGACGCAAATTTGGATAGGAATGCCGCTTTATTGGGCTAGACTGTGTCCCACTTTTTCCCGATTTATCCAGGATCAATTCCGGACTAGCGAAGCGAGTTCAATATGTCAATGGTAATTTGTATGCTGGATATGCCACTATTGATGAGATGTAATATCAAACTAAACCCTTGGAATCCTTAGTCTAGAACAACCACTGCCATTCCCAAGCGAATTTTTCGATTACGTCCACGTAAAGCATATCGCAAAGGGTGTACCTGAGGACAAGGTGAGGGATGCTTCCTATTGTTAGGATGACTGGGCTCACACGGAAGACAGTGGGATCTGATCTTCGAAGAAATATCTCGAGTTCTGGTTCCAGGGGGAGCTGTCGAAGTTACTGAAGAAGGTATGCTGTGAATAGTTACTGTAACTGCAAACATTCAAGCTGAATATTCAAGCTCACAGATATACTATTTCCTCGTGCACGTTTGCCCGCTTCGAAGAAAAGACCGATAATGCAACGCCAACATAGGTCTCCTTCTTTGCCCCCACCAGCTCAAACAAACAATCCTGCGCCTCCGTACGATATTCGCCAGCGTACGATAAGCAGTCCACTCGCTCCTCCCACATCGGATCAATTTTCATATCTATACCAAAACAGTTCACCAATCTCAGCTCACTCGGAGCTAACTATAGAGAGAGCCCAGCCCAAGTGGAGTAACTCAAGAGAGCAGAGTCCCTCAAGTCCTCATACGTACTCACCATTATTTTCTGGTGATGAATACGTGCCAGAATCTGTAGATCCCACATTTTCCCCCATTACCCAATATTCATCTAGTCCACCCAAGCAACCAACGACCTTCCAACTTAGACCAAGGCCTTCTCTACCATCTTTTTATAGCTCACCACAAAGCCCACCGACTATCTTGCCAATAGTTTTGGCCGACGACGAGCTGTTGGAACGCCTGTACCTCTCCGTTTACGACAGAAGACGTATCAATCTACGGCCAACATCTTTCATCGGCAATTTATTGCCCATACACTTCAAGAAAACGTCAGCATCGCCTCATATATGTCAATATATGTCATCCACGAGGTCTACAAAGAGGAACGCTGGGGCAGTGACAAATGTTCCTAAAACAAACATGAAAGGGGCGGGTAGGTATAAACCACCGGGAAGCAAGCTTGAAGGACTGCAGCAGCGGCCGCACACAAGTACAATCATCGAAGAAGGAAGCATTGATGACGCATGGGATGATATCATGAGAAAAGTCGGGATGATTCTCAGACAAGAAGAGACCATGGTACTCCAAATACACCGAACAATCTCTGGTGAGAGCTGAATTATCATCATTACTTACTGTATCTGATCCCATTGCCTTTCGTTTGAGTAATCAGACATAGTGGCCTGCAAAGAAGCAATGTGGGAAGAGTTGATGATAATGAATGGATGGAGCGATTTCGATTTCGATTCTCCTGGAAAGGCTAGGTTAATCCGTCAAGAAAGAAGCAAATTCGACGAGATAGTGGAGAAATATAGAATGTGAGGCCAGTTTACTCCGAGACATGACGCTTATTCATTCCATTTTCAGAAACCTTCAGTCGCGTTATCCTTTCAAGCACGTGGTTGAAACAAAGCTTCACTGGAAAGCACCAAAAGAAGAGCCGAAAACGAACCAAAAAAGTAGGACGGCCTTCAGTGACAGTGAGATCGATGATGAACACGAAGAGAGTGATTTCACTGAAGATGAGGGGCCACAAGAAGATGGAAATAACGACGTAGAGCACGGTATATTACTCAGGCGGATGCGCATTTTTTGTGCATTCAAGGCAGATCTCGAATAGAACTCCATTACACCAAGAACTACAAGCACGTGACTTCTGAGTTCATAATCTCTGAGCTGAGCGTGGAAGTTAGTCAGTCCTTCTATTTATCTATGCTGGTCGACTCCTGTGGTCTTCTTTTATCACCTACCCTTGTCTCGTGCCCCCCTTTTAGCAACAACACAGGAGTCTGAGATTAGGGGTTATGCATGATAGGTTCCAGTAGGAACCACTCAGTTTAATCCTCAACTGAACGGCAAGATCGCTATGAGTCCAATCCGATCCGCATCCTATTCCGCTGTTGGCACGTCATGCCGTCTTATGAGTGAAGCTATTTCTACTATTCGCTTCAACCTGCCCTCTCATTCTCAAAGCCTAACCGCAGAGAAAGCTCTGAGATATGATAAATAATCCACTTCCAAGTAATGGCAGAGTTGGACCTGTACGGAAGGAAGACTTTAACGAACACTCAGCGGCACTCATTAGGGGATTTTCGGAGAACGCAGGGTAAGCACCATCGTCGGGCTTTTCTGCTTAGTGCCGCGAGCTTGAACCACTCTTGACTTTCATCGCTTCCGAATCACCAGGCAACTCTCGAAAAAGAACTATGAAGCAACATCATCAAGCTCTGCTCAGTCGGTGATGGTATGCGACTTTATTCTTATGTCTTTACATCCTCCCAATGATATTTTCAGACCCGACCATCTCTGACACGCTTTGTCACGGATATCACATCTGCTAAATCGCTCGATATGACTACATCCCCGTAAGTTCTGATCTGTTTCTCTTCTCCCGATTTCATCATGTGACTAGGGCCATTTATATGTGCTATTGCCTTGTCCAATAATTATGTCCCAATGCTAGAGCTGACCGCTGTCCTTTTATGAAGCCTATATCCCCGCACACCCACAGAAGTGATCATTGCACCCGATGTGTATGCTTCTAACTCTCCACGCTCTGTGTTTCACGGGGCTTCAGACGCAATGGACCAGATTAGCCGCTCAAAGATCCAAAATGTGATCCCACCTAATATTACTCGGCATATTCACATCCAGGAAACAAATAAAACGTTGGAAACGTCGTACCATGTTCCTCGCAATCAAAAAATGAGGGAATCCGATATCAACCTGGCCATCCCTGCGATGCGACGAAGTCGGTCAAGCTTGTATCAGCAGCACCCTGGCAATCATCATATATACTCTTCTCAGGTAACTTCAGTACAATCTCCTACTCTGTCGTCTCTGGTGAGTTGACAAGCCTACACGTATAACCGTACTTTTCATTAACTTGACATTCCGTACCGCTATGCTTTCCGCAGCATACAACGCCACCTTTGTACACAGTAACCGATCGGTTTACTACTCTGGATGCTCTACCAGCCTCCACCCCCGACTATCCTTCAGCATCAGAAATCCAAGATCTGAAAAGGACTCGCGTTAAAACTTCTCAGCCATTGTCATCGACGAGCCACTCGATCGGGGCCAAAGGTTCTCCAGGAAGGTCTGTTGCTCTTTTGGTGCTGATTCAGGACACGCGTTATTTACTACCATGGACAGCAGAAATGCTTTCACACTTCTCAGCACCTATATCAATCACGCTCTATTATTGATCAGCACCATCGATGTTCGGCATTTAGCGTTGCACCCTTTTCGTCTCGCAGGAGCTGTTCATAACATTGCGGCATCCAGACAGGCTCGGTTGTCCGCCTTCCCTTTCCTTAAACAACCTCGATTTCTTGGGGTGTATAAGTGGATCCCTAGACTTCATTCCATCTCGAATTCGACAGGAATGTGGCTCATGTGGTACTTTGCCTTCAACCTTGGTTTGACATTATACAACAAGAAGCTGCTATTCCAGTTTCCATTTCCGTACACACTCACAGCTGTGCATGCATTATTTAGCACTCTGGGATGTTGCAGTCTCCGTTTGGCCGGACAATTCGTGAGTGGCTTCATCTTGATCGTCATTTGGTCCACTGAGACGCTTTCTCCAATCAGACACCAATTCAGCTCACCGTCCGAGAGATTACCATTCTCTCTATGTTCTCCATTCTTTATACCCTCAATATTGCCGTCTCTAATGTTTCATTGCATTTGGTGACCGTACCGTTCCATCAGGTTGTTAGAGCGGCTACACCCCTTTTTACAATCGTCATCGCCTACATGCTAACTAGAAACCACGGTAAAGGATTTCTGGGGGTTGGCTGGGAGAGGCTCTTCAGTCTGATGCCAGTTGTTGTTGGGGTTGGTTTCGCGTAAGATCAGATTCAACTTTACGATCGACTGTGGCTGATACCATTCGACCATAGCACGTACGGAGAGTATCAATTCACGACTGCGGGGCTTGTTCTCACTCTATTCGGTACCTTTCTCGCTGGCCTCAAGACTGTCATCACTAATTTACTTCAAAATACTACCAAGCCCTCCGGTGGCGATTTTCCTCATTACCCGTCTTCCACTGGAATTACAATACACCAACCTGTCCGATCTTCCCAATTGAAACTTCATCCTCTTGACTTGCTCTACTGCATGTCACCTATGGCATTGGTTCAATGCATTTTTTACTCGCACGCGTCGGGAGAGATGAGGAGTATGCGGATTGCGCTCCGTGAATCCTCTACGGCAGGGTTATGGGCATTGGCAATGAACGGTTGCATTGCTTTCGGTCTGAACGTCGTTAGCCTCACAGCAAACAAGAAAGCTGGGCCATTGACCATGACAGTTGCTGGTGTGTATCAACATTTTACTCATTTGCACTATTGCTGAATTCAAGACGCCCTCATTGCCTAGCAAACGTCAAGCAGGTGCTGACAATTCTTCTAGCTGTCTCAATATTCGATATTCACCTTTCTCTCACGAACTCCGTCGGGATTGTGCTTACGCTCATAGGAGGGGCGTGGTATGCTGCTCTTGAACTGAAGGAGAAGAGACGAAGGCGCAGATTATCAGGGGTCTTGCAGTGAATGAACTTGTCGTATGGAAGGAAATTTGGACTTCTCGATTGTAGAAAGATGTTTTCCGATTGTTGTTTCCCTGGCTCTTGCCCAATCGGGGTGAATGTGGTTACACATTTGCCCTTTTTGGTGTATTAGTTGGAAATATTGGTACCAAATTGGGGTTCATGTACATTTGTACACCATGAGGATAACACGTGCAGCGCCGTACACATCTGGTTCCTATAGAGACAAGAGATGTACAACCAATAAGTAGATACCTGACATGGTTTCAGGAACCGACTCCATCCTCAGAATTCCGATCTCGTCGCTCTGTCTTAGTTATGAACTCATTGCAAGGACACGATCCTCAAAACCCAGGGGGACAAGGCAGTCCTCTTGATGTATGGAGGTTGCTAATTTCCAAACAAGATGGTAAGTAAGTGCGCCCTCGCCCTAACTTGATGGGCGAATTCGGTTCGGTCGATATTCACCATCTCATGTTGCCAAACATCGTCCGTAAAATTGTCTCTAGCCTTGTTCGAAGAATTGACCGATCAGAATTTAAAATATCAAAAAAGAATGAGGGATCTTGAGGATGAGCTAAGCGGGTGGAAGAGAGCTGTGCGGGATTGTGGTGAGCTGAACGTTCTCGACTTTAATCACTGCGCTCTTGTTGACAAGATCGCCAAATTTCTTAGAAAAAACTGAATTTGGACTTCAAGCTGAAATTGATAAATTGCGAGAAGAGAATGGTCGTCTGAAACTAGGAAATCCATTAGTAGTTTGTCTCATTGATGGTATTAGCCCGGCTGAATACCGTCCTTGTGTTTATTTGCTTATCTGTCGTTCTCCTCCAGGTGACGGTGTTATATTCTCGGAAGATCTCATTGGCCAAGGAAGAGAAGGAGGTCGCGAAGCCGCTACCAAACTAAGCCAAGAAATACGCAATTTTATCAATAGTGGACAGGCCTCGACCGGGAACCCTCCCCCCAATCTGTTTCAGCTCTACGTTGTCATTTACTTTAATGCAACTGGACTCTCCAAAATACTTTCAAATAACAATATATGTAGTGAAGGCCAACTTACGGAATTTATGGAAGGATTCAACCAAGCGAATCCATTGTTTACCATGGTCGACGTTGGGCGAGGGAAGGAGGCGGCGGATGCCAAGTTAAAAGGTCGATACCAGAGCTAGAGAACTTTCCCTTCTTGACTGACGCTCACTTCTGATGTCTCTCAGAATCGCTGAGGCTTTTCATCAAGCTCCCTCAGACGCGGCACGTCATATTCGGAGGAGCTCATGATAGTGGCTACTTGCACGAACTGAGGTCCTTCCAAACTGACGGTTTACTTGAAAAGCTCATTGTACTGAAAGGGAACTACGAGGTTGCTTATGAAGTAAAGCAATTTGTATTGGAAAAGGGTATCCCGCTCTTGGGCATCAATGACATTCTTTTACAAAGGCGACCCACAAATAGCCAATCTCGTAGTTACCTCACAGCCGCTGCTCGAGAAGGTCCAAATTTACTCTCCCCACCTTTATCGCCTGTGGCGGTGGTCCCCAGACCTAGGGCAGCTTCTCGAGCAGGTTCCATTGCCAGTTCTGCTCTAGATGAAGGTACATCACGTCCCTCTAAACCACCCGGGCTCAGAACAGTTCTCAATGTCAACCCTTCAAAGGTTAGTAGATTGAAATAGCACTCACTCAAAACACCTTACTGATCACGTTCTTAACAGCCGATCGAGAAGCGTGCGTAGCTTTGGTGCTTTTGATGCATTTACTGACCCGCCTTTCAGAGGACCCCAAGCTCTGCTCGAACTTCTATCTTGCGGGAAATTGTATAAACGGGGTAGGTGTGGTCAGATCTTGTATCGCTCTTAGTCACAGTATTGAGGACGAGCTTTTGGATAGGATTATTGCGGCTACTCCCATGAATACGAGCTCACAGATGCCCAGCTCAACCAATACGCAAAAGTCGTGAAGACAAGATTTGCTTGCCCCCATCTTATCAAAGGCAGGTGTTCTCTTATATATGGAGCCAATGATGTCTCATGACCGCTGGTCCAGGCAATCCTTGTTACGTTGGGGACGATGACTGTATTTTTGCCCATAACTGTCCCTATGGACGCGCATGCACGTACTTCAAGAAAGATCAATGCTTCTTTACAGGTATGCTGATCACCATTCTGCCTGAAAAGTGATAGCCTATTAAGTCGGATTATATGCGAATAGCTCAAATGCACAAGTAAATTTTGCTCATTTGTTACCAAACTTTCGTCTTCTGCTACCCAAAAAGATGATTTCGGCCTTTGTATTACACGTGTACAACATTGTGATACTAAGAATGGAAGGTTGAATCAACACGTGTGCACTAAGGTTCGCCTAACGTAGATCTCGAGATGTGATCTTCTAGCTTCCGTGGGCCACCTATGAACAGCTGGAAGAGGAAATCATTGATTAAACTTAATCCCTGAGAAACTCGGCTTCCAGCTCCAAAGATGAACTCCACCCCTCCGGTTGCTATCCTCCTCGAATCCGTTAGTGACACTCCAAATCTCCCGATAGCCTTGGTCAAGCAGTAATTGCTTTATATCAGCACCGTCTTTGTTCCCCTCGAGCAAGCTGCCGAACATTGCAATATGTGAGGGCCAAGTGTGGTTCCACTCATGAGTTTGAGATTCAACGCCAGGTATACTGAAGGGATATGGGGAACGAGGAAATGAAGGATCGACAGAAGAGGGAAAGCGTGATTTGAGATATGTTAAGGGTGCCTCGTAGAAGACACGAGTTTGATCGTAATACGTCGCATGATCCTGACCACTGAAAAAGGGGTAAGCGAAATGCATTCAATAAAAGAGATGTTGACGCACCGTAAAGGGGGTTCACAGCCAAGTGCCCACATTTCGACATCAGGTCGATGTACATATGCTTGCCATGGGGTTGAATGGCACGGCATCAGGAAACCAACAGACTTGAGGTCCTGAGATGAGCGTAGATGTTGCACGAGTGAGATCTGGCCACTGGAGTGAAAGAAAAGAACATAGATGGATGCAGGTATTGTTGCCAACAGGATGTATAGATGTTGCGGTAGAATAGGAAGACGGGTGGAATCGGGACTTTTGCCAGACGTATCTTGCGCTTTCTGTCGATTGGTGTAACAATGAGCCAAGGATCTCGCGGCAAAAATGTGTAGAATGGGGAGAAGGGGGTGAATGAACCGCCACTCCTTGTGTCCTGCAAGGGAATAGATTCCAATCGTCCATGCTACCATCCCCAGAAGTACGTTACAGGAGGACTTGGCATGGTCAGGAGTTGAAAGTGAGAGCCATATTCCATGTACCACGAACGGTAGCGATGAAGTGCAGAGGATTGGGATGGCTTGAGTGATGTAGTAGTGAAATGGATTGCTCCCATAGAAGAGAGATACTGCGGAAGAGTTTACTTTGAGAAAGTTGAGTGGGGTAAAAGTGGGTGTTCCGTAATATAAGCTGTCCAGTGCAAAAATGAATGCTACAGAGATGGTGCTGTTTTGGCCAGTTAGAGGCTTTAGCTATGGAAGCAACGTACGTGCTCACCCTATAATTAACGGAGCTATAATGACGGACCAGATCGAGCGAAATCCTTTGGTAGAGATCGTTCGAAGAGCGAGTTCTAACCAAAGGAAGACCCACATGACAGCGGCTGTAGGCCTGAAAATGCAGGACAATGCTGCAAGGGTCAAAGCGGAGTGGAGGGAAGCCCTGGGTGATGCGGTCAACAAAAAGAAACTCATATATAAGAATATACTCACTTTGAGGAATTGTGAGGCAGTGGCCAATAGTACAGAGCCATTATAGTCAATGAAGTTTCCAGAGAATTCGAGAGCGTCCGGGTGAGTGAGAGTGAATGGAAAAATGACGCTAAGGAGACGAGAAGCTGGCAAGAGCTCTCAGTCGTGATATGTGTTTCTGACATGAAAGGACTCACTGTCACTTTTCCATGTTGCTTACCGAACAGACTTGTGGCGAGTCTAACAGTGTAGAGATCGGTGAATGCGGCCAACAATCCAGCGAGTAAGCGAGGAGCTAGGATCTACGATATTCTTAGATATGGTAAAAGTAGACGGTTGAAAAGCTTACTAGCAATTGGGTATTATCCAAGCCCGCAAGTTTGAGTAGCCAATAGGGAGGAACGAACAAGGCGGGGTATGCAATGCTTCGAATAGGGGGATTTGACAGCCATTCCCATGTAAGATGACCATACCCAAAGACAATATGATGAGCGGGTTCTAGAGATTGAAAATATTCATCTGGCTGAAAGAATGTGCGAGTGAGGATTGCCAATATTGGCCTTATGATAAAAGGTAGAAAGGTCATCAAAGTTTTGGAGGAAACATTGAGTTTAAAGCTCCGATTGAATACGCGGTCTAGTTGTCAACGCGAAATTCGTTATTTCACCACCCACGTTGGGTGGATTGGGTTCTCTCTATTGATCTTATCCATTGAATCCATCATGTCTTCACCTCGAAAACGAATTGCGTCTGAAGAACCGGCGTCGACGAGTCAGCCAGTCAAGAAACGCAGGGTCGCGGTCAAAGACAATCGTCAAAGGAACAGAAAGGGGAATGCAGCACACTCTGCCATACGTTCAGCACACTCTCCCACACCGACTCTGACAGAAGATGAAGTTGAATCACAAGTAATTCCAAAGGATGAAATACTCAACTCATCTCAGTCATCTCCTGACACAATTCAAGATCAACTCACTCGTCTCAACAAGGAACTCGCTCTCAAGAATGACTTATTGGAACGTCATCAAGCCACTTTCTCAGCGATGCAAACCGCTCTGCAATGTCAAATATGTATGGAGGTCCTCAGAGATCCTTATATGCAAGCGTTCTCCTCATTTGCCACTTGTCCTTACTCATCCATCTCCCACTTTAGCACCTCTTGTGGTCATACAGCATGCGTAGGCTGTCTTCAAGAATGGTTCAGAGCTCCTCCGCCCGGTGCCGGTGACGCCGATCCACCATTAGTACCACATCTTCGTCCAAAGACCTGCCCAACATGTCGAGCTCCTCTCAGAAACAGGCCCATCCGTTTCTTCTTGGCCAATTCAATGATTACCATCGTTTCTCCCCACTTTGATCTCGACGCTGCAGAACATTTTGCCCAACGCGCAGTACGAATTGTTCCTGGTGGTCAACCTCCAGATCCGTGGGCAGGATTATTCCCGCCTGACGACTTGCATCACCATCGGCCTGCCAGAGGTCTTATTGTCGACCATGATGATGGCGGTATACTTCGATGCGAATTCTGTCTCCATGAAGTAGTTGATGGTATTTGTCAAGGCTGTGGCAGAATGTTTGGAGATGAGAATGGCGATCTGGTCCAAGATGGTGATGGTGAAGGGAGTGTGGGGGACGGCGATCATCATCCCGGCGCCCATTGGGATGCCCCTATCCTTGATGGTTGGGCTGCGAGCGAGGATGAGGATGAGGGTGAGGACGACGATGAACCAAGTGAAGACGATAGGTAGGTTCCTAATCCACTGAGAAGAATCATCGATACTCACAGTATCCATTCATAGCTTTATTGATGATGAAGGTGCTTTTGATGTGCATATTCCCGATGGAGGGGTTCTCGCACGATATGCTCGATACCTAGCGGGTCACCATCACCATCACCACCACCACCATCCCCAATTGGTGGACAATCAAAATGATAGAGAAGCAGAAGAAGATCACGAACCTGCTCATCATATAGGACCTCTGATGCATCCTGGTCTTGTGTTGATTCTATCTTCTGACTCTTCTTCTGATGCAAACTCCGGTTCAGAGAGTGAAAGGCAAGTTCAATCATACATATCACGTGCGACTTGCTCTTATTTCGTTGTACCGTCCATCAGCGAGGGATCCACTCAGGATGAGCGCGAACGTGAAAGGGAACTATATGGCGATGATGACTTTGTCAATGGACCTCGAGTAAGGCCCAATCAGCGGAGGCGAAATCGTGCAGTTGTCGTTTCATCTGACGATGACGAAGGGTCAGAATCCGAGTAAGTTCTAATCCTTCACGACGTTGCGGATATCCTTCATTCATAATCATGCTAGTGCTCCAATACGGCGGCGACCTAATAGAATGTGAGTCGCATTTAATCAATATCTAAGAGTAGATTTATTGAGGCTTTTTTGCACTAGTGTTCGGCGATTAGCAACATATTCGGAGGATGATCAAGATTCGAACCATTCTGGCGACAATTCCTCGAACGGCGACCACAACGAGTGGAATGGCGTGGAATATGTAGGAGAGGATGACCCACATGCAAGCGATGATTAGACCTTATATATGTATAATATTTCTTGGAAACCTCGCAATTTGCTGTAATGTAGAACAAACATGGTTTTTATCTCCGCTTTGATTGTGATCTCGAAAGACGCGAGTTTTACTTCAAACAGTTAAACCCCCCTTCTTCCCCTTCATCCACTTTAGTGTATATAAGTCCAATCTTATCCATAAAATCGTCGTCATGTCCGCTGAGAACGAAGAACTCATTGACTACGAAGATGAGCACGACGTTGTCACTGGATCAGCCGCCACCAACGGTGCTGGAGGTGCAACAGCCTCAGCCGCAGGTGCTGGTGGCGACGATAAGGAGAAGAAAGGATACGTAGGCATCCATTCGACTGGCTTCAGGTGCGTTTTCGTGCTTCAAGCATTGGTTTTACCATTGTTCGCTTATTTCATTTCGAACCGTGAATGACGGTCATTGTTCATCGACACCTGCAGAGATTTCCTCCTCAAACCCGAACTTCTGCGAGCCATCAGTGATCTTGGTTTCGAACATCCCTCAGAAGGTGAGTCTTTGGCTTTCTGTGGTTGTGGTTCAAAATTTTAACTATCTCAACCACTTATAGTTCAGCAAGAATGTATCCCTCAAGCTGTTCTCGGAATGGATGTTCTATGTCAGGCGAAGTCGGGTCACGGAAAGACGGCGGTCTTTGTCCTTGCCACTTTACAGCAATTGGAACCCGTTGATGGCGAGGTTTCTGTTTTGGTCATGTGCCATACCCGAGAACTTGCATTCCAAATCAAGAACGAGTACGGGAGGTTCTCCAAATACATGCCAAACGTTAGGACTTCGGTGTTCTTTGGTGGAACTCCAGTCCAAAAAGACGTAGAGTTGCTCAAGGAGAAGACTAAATGCCCTCACATCGTCGTCGCAACTCCAGGCAGACTCAACGCACTTACAAGAGACAAGGCCCTGGATCCCAAAAAATGCAAGCATTTCGTTCTGGATGAATGCGACAAAATGCTTGAGCAACTCGGTTAGTCCCCATCGATTCGGCAGTCCGCTATTTTCCGCCCTTTTTGTCGTCGTTCCGGGGAGCTACTACATCGCATCCATGTCGAGTCCAGTCGATCCTCTCTCAAGATCCTATCAAACGGTATTGTGGAGCATCGTCTCATTATGGCCCTTCCCGACTTGCGGCGCCCCAAGCAGTCAGACGCTTGTTGGAGGTTGTGCATTGTCGGAGTGATGTCATGGAATTGCAGCCTGCTAGTTTCTCCCCGGAACTCGTTCCCTCTTTCATCAGCTTTGCGTTTCTGGCATTGTTTCTCACACTCTACCCTTCATTTTGTTGTTGCCCCCGATTCGGTCCACCGTCGACGAAATGGGATTCAGATATGCGCCGTGACGTACAAGAAATCTTCCGGGTCACTCCTCATCATAAGCAAGTCATGATGTTCAGTGCCACCTTGTCCAAGGAAATCCGAGTGACGTGCAAAAAATTCATGACCAACGTGAGATTCCGCCGTTTATTCGAGATGGACAATCTGCTGATAATCCATTTCATTCTAGCCACTTGAAATTTTCGTGGATGACGAAACCAAACTCACATTGCACGGTCTCCAACAACACTACATTAAACTGGACGAAACGGCTAAGAATCGAAAACTCAACAATCTTTTGGACGAACTCGAGTTCAACCAGGTAAAGTTGAAGCCCTGTTGTATGTCTGCATCCCGTTAACCCCATCTTCAGGTCGTGATCTTTGTCAAATCAATTGCTAGAGCGAACGAACTGGATAAACTTTTGAAGGATTGCAACTTCCCTAGCATTTGCATCCACTCTGCTCTGCCACAGGAAGAACGGTAGGTTTTGTTACTATTGTACTGAATTCAGTCCTAATGACATCCCTGGGTGCGCAGAATCAAACGATACCAGGCTTTCAAGGCATTTGAAACCCGTATTTTGGTGGCTACTGACATCTTCGGACGTGGTATTGACGTTGAACGAGTCAATATTGTGGTCAACTACGATTCCCCGACTGACGCCGATAGCTACCTTCATCGAGTGGGGTAAGTCGGATGAGTATATGCCTCTATTGCGTGATTAATTGACAGCGTCCTACCCTGTTTAGCCGAGCTGGTCGTTTCGGCACAAAGGGTCTTGCCATCACATTCGTCTCGTCTGAAGCGGACCAAGAAGTGTTATCCGCGATCCAATCCAGATTCGAGGTTGCCATTCCCGAGTTGCCTGATAACATCGAGGTAGCTTCTTACAGTAAGTGGTGCCTTCTCATTTGTCCGGGTCATGGTGCCCCTTTCTTTTGAAGGGGACGCTTGATTTTTTCGGTGAATGACTGAAACTGATTCCATCTCCTTAAACAGTGACGTCGTAAAAGCCACGGAGAAAGTCGAACAAGGCCATTTAAGCTCTTGCTTCCTCCAATCTTTCTCCGTATCGATTCTTGTTTCATGACCCTTTTTTCCCATTTGCGTCTTTTGAATGTGCTGTTTCATCTCTGCTTCTCTATTTCATGGTAGTTACTTGTTGGTTGAGAAATGGCCAATCGAATTATGCAAAGGGAACAGGATGATTGTGCACGACATTGGAGAACATGATTTCGGTCGTTTACTGAACCCGAAACTTCGGGGAATCTTGAATTGTAATTGAGCAACGCAAAGTTACATTGTGAGGGGTTTTTAAGTGTGAGTGGGCGAGGCGGTGTCTCGACCTTTTCTGTGAAATTGGTCAAGAATCGAATCTTCCAACAATTGGCTTGAAATGGAGCGACGTACTCCCACCTCCTCCTATATTATTTCCCAACACTTGTGCTGAATCTCTCTTGGTCTGATCGACTCGCATCTACTCTCCTTTCATGACCATGCACAACCCACAAGAGTCTCATGATCCGTCTTGTGTGGGACCCTCGATTTCCGTCGAAAGTCTGGAGGGAGTTTACACGTTATTAGGCAATAATGAACGTGTCAAGGAGGCTGTAAGAGTTATTGAGGATACTCTTGATAATCATGGGTATGTCACTCTGTCGCTGAGCGAATAGCTGTAAAATTGAGATTTGGTGTGCGCAGCCTGGAGCATATGGCCATTAGCTTCAATGGTGGAAAGGATTGTGAGTTGATCGCTTTATTACATCTCTCTCATTATCTCATGTTTCTCTCAGGTACTGTCTTTTTGCATATACTCGCCGCAGTCCTTTATAGACGGCGAAAGCTTGTAGACCAGCAATGTCCACCAGCGACTGCGGCATCAGCATTACCTTCAACCTCCTATTCCTCGCATCACATCATTCCAAGAATCAAAACAGTCTACGTACAGTGTCCCTCGCCCTTCCCTCAAGTAGAGTCCTTTGTCGATGATTCTATTCCACGTTACAATTTGGACCTCAGACGAATATCCGGAAGTATGAAGGAGGCACTGGCTGAATACATGGAAATCGAGAAGGAAAGCCGCATTACGGCTATTATGGTTGGCACTCGAAGAGGTGATCCACATGGAGGTAAGTTGTCATTTGGTGGCTTCTGCCGGGTCAGCTCCACGCATTAACCTTCCCAATAACCTAGGCAAATTGGATTTTGTTACGCCTACTGACCCGGGATGGCCAAAATTCATGCGAGTGCATCCGATTATTAATTGGTCTTATTCGGATGTGTGGGAGTTTTTACGGGTATTGCAAGTACCGTATTGCGAACTCTACGACGAGGGGTAGGTTTTCTCATGATTCCCGGACCAAGTTCAGATACCAATTACCATGAACAGGTACACCTCATTAGGCTCAACTTATAATACGTTTAGGAACCCCGCTTTGAGGCGAAGACATTTCAGGCTCCCGAACAGCTGCACTCCACCCGTCGAAGACTCTCCACCGACGATATCCCTCTCAGTATCTACACTTTCCTCAACCACTGATTCGGATCCAGGATCACGCAGCCCCTCGCCTTCAAAATTAGACGTTTCCTTACCAGAAAAAGATGCTGACGCACCGGACGAATGGGAATGGCTTCCGGCATATGAACTCGCAGATGGTGCGTTGGAGAGGGCTGGAAGAACTTTAGTAGCTGGCACCATCACCCCCGCGCTGTGACTTGTTGGATTGCGCCATCTCTAACATCGAATTTTTCTTGACTTATCCATAGAGTGATGGATTTCTCTGTTTAGATCTTTGATTTGCGACTGATTCCTTCAGTTGCTGCTCGAATCTTTCACATCGCACAGGAAGATATCTATCACATTCATTCGACAATTTGTGTTACACATTATTAAGCCAGAGCCGTATAATGCCGAGTCGAAATTTAATCTCTCTTGACGTTTCCTATCCTTGCCCCGTTGTTGTAGTTCTGTAAGAACCAAGCCACCGTTTCGTCAAGGGCTACATTTCAAATGGAGCACATTGATTTAGACCCTTACATCTGGCTGATCATTTACGTACCTTTCTCGAATGGAGTAAACTCAAAGCCACCAATCAACTTCAGTAACCTGGTATTAGAAGCAGGTTTTCGGAATTGTCCATCCGCTTTGGAAGTATCGAACTATGAAATATTTCAGTAACAGCCTAATAAGGGCAGGGACATTGATCGTACCTGATAGTCCCCGCTGTATCCGACGGCTTTGACAATTGCATCTGCAACGATCTTGATGCTAACCTCTTCGGACTCTCCAACTGACAAAATCAGAGGTTCGACATCGTCATACTCCCTGAGCATCCAGATGAACAATTTGGCAAGATCCCGAGAATAAATGAACTGGCGAAGCGGCTTTCCGGTTCCGGCAACAATGAATGGAGTGTTGTTTTCTTCAACGAGTCTATCAGTAGTTATCAATACGAAGATCGCATTAACCTACTTTTCGCGAGATAACACTTGTGAATGAGACCAGGAATCACGTGCGAGTCCTCAAGATCACTTCCAATGCGAACGTTGGTTAGTGAAATCTACTTAACCAAGTTGACCACTTACAAGTTGTCGTGTGGACCGAATACATTGGTCGGGATGGCAGATGTAAAATTACATCCGAATTCCTCTTTGTAAGCGCTAATGATCGTCCGTCAATCCCCTTCTGCCTTTAGTTGAATGAGAGCAACGAGAATGCTTACTGATTGTAGACATCCACCATTCTTTTCGCATGAGCGTAGCCAAAGTTGCTCTCATGCGGTGGACCAAGATGAACCTTGTTCTCATCCAACGGATACTCAACTTTGTCGGGGAATACACATGTTGACAAACAAGAGATCACTTTCTCGACCTTTGGACGTTGGCTGTTTGGAGCTGGATCGGGGTTGTGAGAGACTTCCAGGATGTTGGTATTCATCAACATGTTGTCACGGAGGAAAGTGAGCTACAAGGGATGCGGCCTTAGCTGATGTTGATGATAGGCCTTCAGTATGATCTCTACCTTGTACTTCATGTTTTTGAATAGGCCACCAACTATAAGTCAATGATTGAGTCTGGTAGTCAATGGGACGCATGCTAAGGATTCTTACCAAGAGCCGCTAGATGGATAACATGCGTAGGTTTGTACTTTTCGAATAACTCTTGAGTAGCCTTGGGGTCTCTGTAATCGATACAGTAAGTCTAAAAGTCTATGTCTTGGTACTGAAATCACGTACTTCAGATCACCATCCGATGACCTCGCAAAGATCCAGGTTTCCCCTTCCCTCTTCCCGAATTTGCTTCCAACGGGTTCGGTTTCAATCACGTATTTGATAGCCTCACCCACTAATCCTGATCCACCTGTTACTAGCACGACTGCAGGAGTTGACATTCTCAAAGCTCAAATAATGTAGTGAAAAGGGCTGAGGGGTAAGCACTTTTGAGTAGTCAGATAATCAATTCTGGTTTTGGTATGGACCCTGACTCACGGGCCTATCTACTGTTGCATGTGCCTGAACCAATTTTGATTGAACTACATAAAACAAGCTCCTTAACATAAACCAAGATATAGTGACCCAGATTGAAGCCCTAGAAGTATCTAATACGCATCATCGTCATCATCCCGAGCAGCGTGACTAAAGAGCATCCTAAGTTCGTCCATCCCAAGACGCATCTTCTTCACCTTGTCTCCAGTTAACGCGGCCTTCGCTAGCTCGCGCTTCTTCTCCTGAAGCTACGGATATTCAGCAATCAGTTTGGTGTTGCATATTGAAGAAAAATTGAAGAAATACCTCTTGAATCCTTTTTTCGACTGTCTCCTCGATCATGAGCTTATAGATGAAAACATTGCGTTTTTGTCCCAAGCTGAACATCAAAAACACATTAATAATGGTGAGACATACTTAGCCTCGGAAAATAATTTATCTCACCGATGCGCGCGATCAAAGGCTTGATCCTCCAGCGCCGGATTCCACCACATGTCCATCAAAATGACATGATTTGCGGCGGTGAGATTGAGTCCTTAGCGGGAATAAGTAGAGCACAATGTAAAAGGAAGGGACTGCTTACCGACTGAACCTGCTTTAAATGAGATCAACGCGATGGTTGTCCTCTCGTCATTTCGGAACTTGTTGAGGGCAGCATCCCGCTCAGGAGTTTTCATCGTCCCGTCATCTGGAGAAGAAACAGTCAACCCTCACACGCTAAGGCAATGAAGAATGAACACTCACAGCGGATATATCGAAAACCTTCTTTCTGAAGAAAAGGCTCGATGATATCAAGAAAACCAGTAAATTGGGAGAATACGATGGTTTTTTCTGCACCATCAGATTCTTTGTTAATCTTGTTAAGAATTCGTATCATCTTGCGGATTTTGGCGGAGGATGGTAGCTCATTCAGGCCCTTAGTTGATGGGTTATTCGGCAAGGACTTGCGACGAGCTTTAGCGACTATTTGTAATTCGCAATCCGCACAATATTGTGATTTCGAATCAGGCTCCAGCCTCCAAAAGGTGTGAGTAACACTGATAATGATCCGCATAGTCTTGGGCTCACTTGTCTCGACATATTTCGCAAAAGGATGCAGCTACGGTCATTTTACCGAATAGGTCGGCCATTTCATCAGCCTCCTTATCTTCTTCTTCGCCTTTCTTCTGTGCTTTTGGATCAATTGCCTCTGTATCGTCCTTGGCGTTTCGGGTACAAAGTGCTGGATGACAGCATGCTAAGGATGGACGCGCTTGAGAGAATCCGAGAATGTAAACATGGGTATCATACCTTGTCGCAGACGCAACAGTAAAAGGAGCATGCTTGAGTATGTTTGGATGCCTGATTGCGCTTGACGGTCAATTTTATCCAACTGTTGGTCCGCTTTCGCGACAAGCAAGTCATAGAATTCCTGCTCGCTGTCATCAAACTCGCAAGTAATAATATCCAGGTGACGATCCGGCAGCTTCAGGATAGCTTGTCCGTTAATTTCCTGATCTTTCGTCCGGCGAAGCATGATCGCCTGAAGTACCACCTGAATCCTAAATGAATAGAGTGTTTATGGAAAATTCGGGGAGCACGTACATGCAACCTCTTCATTGGAACGCTGGTCTTGCCCGATTTCATTGGTTTGACAATCTGATGGTTGAATGTGTCCCAATTATCCAGCGGGCGAACTTGCAAAAAATGCACGAGGGGCCAGAGCTCGTCTACGGAGTTCTGGAATCATAACAGACAGTGAGCTATGGATCACCACCGTACTCTTGACATACTTGGATGGGTGTCCCAGTCAAGCACCACCGATATCGGCTTTTCAATGCAAAGCAGGCTTTGGTTGTCTTTGACGACCTGTTCTTGATCGTATGTGCTTCATCTATATTTACGAGAGTTGAGCACCAGTGGAGAAACAAGCAGATGAGGTATCCCTACCCAATACAATTCTCAAAAACTTGTTTTCGAACAAGGCGCAGTGCTTCTTAGCAACTGGTTTCTTCTTCTTCGCCATTACCTTTTTCGCCGCACTAACGAACTCCTCCGAATCATCGCCAGACTCTGAGGTCTTTTCACCTTCATTCTTGGATGGTACATAGTTGTTGTGCTCCGCCAGAATTGTGGGATATGATGTGATAACCACATCATAGCGAAGCAGCGTCTTCGAATCTATGCGAGATATATCAGATCAAGATCATTAAGCAGGATGAGATGAGTAACCTTTGGTTCTCTTCGGCCCGTGATGAGCCAGTACCCGAAGACCTGGTGCAACCTTGACGATCTCGGATTCCCATTGGCTGACCACCGAAGTAGGACAAACCACCCTGTGCACATCACCAGTTATCGTCACTGTCAGTTCGAGTAATGAAGCTTACTTGCAGAGTAGTCCTTCCGTATTCTTTTCTCTCCTTCTCCTTCGCAGGATCCTTGTCGTTGGCCCCATCGACAATGCGACAGATTGTCTGGTAAGTTTTACCAAGACCCATCTTGGGGGACAATGGCTAATTAATGCTCAGGTTCAAAGTTAGTCGAATCAGGGAGGACTCACGTCCTAATGAGCATACCATGTGAGTAGTTCAGATAGCTGACTTGACACAGATGACTTACGTCGCCCAGGATGCCACCCCATTTCTTACCACTTTCACGCTCAGTCATCCAAGTTCTCCCTTGAATCTGATGCGGTAGTAGCTTGATGCCCTTGGCGAAACCTTCAACGAATGCCATTTCCGGGTCTACATCCAGGTCAGCACCCATCGCTCCATGTACCAGATCTAGAAGTTCTTTTTGTGCTTCCTCGGAAGACTTGTACTCGTTGGGATCATAGTCACTAGGTCCAATTTGGGGCATCTGTAACTCTTCACTATCACCCGAAAAGATGTTACTTGAACGTGATGAATACGCAGCAGCTGTGCTGGAAGAAGCGGGCGAAGGTGTAAACGCAGACAACTTGGAAGTTGAGCTGAGCGTAGGAGCTGGAATACGGGGAGCTGGAGCAGGGTGAGGAACTGGCATTTGGATGGCTCCTGGGGCAGGCGGGCGATAGTACGACGAAGCAGGAGCTAAAGATGCGTATATTGTGCCTCCAGGATTGTGTGATGAAGGTTTCTTTGATGATTTGGAATCTCTTTTAACAAGTATTAAGGGTTAACGTCGGACGCCCTAACACGGGCGAATCAACAAAGAAGAGACAATCGCAGACTTACTCATGATCCGAATCGGAGTCTGATATGATATATGGATCATTCTTACGGCCAAGAGGACGGAAATTACCTTGACCATTCTGATTCCTCACTAACTCAGCTCGCCTAAATTGCCATTAAATGATCAGCTGAACCTTGGAGGCGGAAATGACAATCTCAATGAACTAACAGTCGTTCCATGCTCCACTAACAGTAGCTTGCCCGCCTTGTGTTCTACGATAGGGATAGAATGAGGGATGGCGGGTAGACGCCCTTGGTTGAGGTTGAGATGAGAATAGTTGGAGTTTGAACGTGTCGCGCGTCTCAACACGCGCTTGCTCATATTTATGTTTGAATTACATAATGACATTCTACCACCTTGAAGCTTCCGAGCTCCATCCCAGTAGAATATCAATGTTTGTAGCCTAATTTAATCGCAGATAGAGCTTGAAGTACCACTTTCAAGAGTTAAGGCTTGGTAATGTTATTTCTCCCAAGGCTTTTTCAAGATAGGGGCGGTGGATTGACTTGGATCTGCATCCTATTTAAAACGTTGCTGGTAAACATTTCGATAGCTATTACGCACTGTTGGACGAACACTGATGATATCTGGAATTGTACGGTTGTGTGGTATTAGATCGATCTTCCCTGAGCTGATGAGATCAGAGAGTTCGTCAAAGGACAATTCTGCACATGCTTCCTTCCTCGTTGCGTCGTCCTCAGATGGAATAGTTGTCCGTGCTGCGGATACTTTCTGCAACGATTCTAACCGCTCTTGAGAGACACGCTCAGAACCAAGTGAGCTTGAAACGCTGGCTTTACGTCTCCGTAAGTATTCCTCCCAGCTGAACGGCATCCCGATCATTCTAATCAAGCGTGCATAATGGTAAGTTGATGCGGGACTGGCGATATCTCCGAAGACATTTCTACTGACCTAGAGAAGTAGAATGCTTTTGCTTTACCAATCAGATCAGATCTAGACTTTTGCACTTGCTCGTCCGCAGACTGGTCCAGAATGGTCTTGAGTCCTTCCTGTATGGATCCTCATTAGACTTGAGCTGAGCTGACGCACTACCCATCACACCTTGAACGAAACATCCGACTCAAAGTCATAGATCTCGAACTTGTAATCAATTTGATTCTGGTCTAGCAAGTTTGAACTTTCCGATGACATGGGAAAGATGTAGAACAAAGTGACCGAAATTGTTTCTCAGGGTTTTGTGGTTTCAAACTTTTCAAGAACATAACATAAGCCCAAACCGATTAAGCAGTTTGGATGCTGACCATTATGCGGACCACATTTGAACATAATCCATCCATTAGGTGATGTCTTCAGACAATTGCAATTCCAAGGCACTGTATTAACTTCGTGAAGACCATGTCATTGTCAAATCAGGAAACGGAATGCCCACGTGATCGGTACATGCAGCGAGATATGACCAATTGGTTTGCCGCCCACCGTGTAGTACCATATTAACATGCATATACCACCATCCTTTCACGACATAGCAGGCGCAATACAACATGAAAGAACATGAAGCAAATATACTCATCTCACAACATGGGATGATCGATAATCAGTCGGGAGTACATCAACGTTTAGATTTGGTTTGCATATGATTATCGAGTCATAATCATGGCTCTCGGATTTGTCATACTACAGAGTTCATTATTGTGTGTGTGCTACATAGGGGTTGTCAACAACTCATGCCCGTCTGATTCATTCATCGGCGAGCTCGGTTATGCCCTTCCGCTGTGAAAAAGCGAAAAAGGCACAGATGCATGAACAATTTATCACCCTCGCAGAATTTGGGTGAATATTACATTTCGTTGATCATTGCTCTACATGTTCTGGATGAAAGCTCGCTAAATTTGAGACTCGAACAATAACTAAAAGGGTATGAGTCGAATTCGCCCATCCTACTCAAAGACACTTGCATAATCGTTCGGCATATCACCGTGAAAGGTTTACGAAGTAGCTACCTTCTTTAGCATCCCTCTGTATTTTCTCTGACCATTGTTTGGTCATGAGTGTACAAGTTTGAGGCTTCGTGCTTCTGATAGTCCTGCACCTGTTTGAAAAATCTTCCACAGCAAGTGTATACCGGATGACTGCGTGTATGAGTTAGGTGATATTTGAGGTCTTGCAACGAGTTGAGCTGATTCTGACAATAGCCGCATGTCAAGTTACTTATCATGTCTGACGTAAACCAATCACGTGTAAAGACGACACCTAAGTAGTTCAAATTAGAAAAGTGATTGTGATGAGCTTGCGTAAATACGCACCAGGGTCGCTCAACCAGTCTAATTCCTCCGTCACCCATCCACGATAACGCGCAGGATTTTTGATATTGACGGGATGAATCTTGCCTTGGGTTGGAATTGCCCGAGGTACTCCCACTGGGAGCTCTCCGCCACCTGCGCTTAAAAGAGCTTGAGCGAGAATTCCGGCACGACGTTCAGCCCCCCCGAGTCGTTGTCTTTCCTGCTCCTCGTGAAGTTCATCATCGTCCCAGAGCTGACATGGAGGCTGGCGAGTACACTTCCCGTTCCAGGCAGCACCGCACCTAAGCCAAGCCTATGTTTGTGTTGTTTACTAACAAACTACAGGCAATTTGCTTACCGGTGGCAAAACTCGTGCTTGCAGATACAGGTCATATGATTGCAACCTGGGGTCAAGCTTCAGCTTCTCTTCACATCCAAAGGTGGAAAGCTGGTTATCTACCTTGACTCAATTCGATAACTACTTGACAACTGGGACAGCGTCTCCACCGTTCCGACCTTGCAAGTTCAATAACAACCTGGTCTTCAGACGCACGTTCGGCTTCTGGTAGATCCTAGAGACCCATGTAATAGGTATCAACGCAAGAATAATCCCATATGTGTCGACACTAACTTGGTACTGCTCGCAGGTGAGACCTGAAGATACGGAACATATGGAGGCTCGACTTCGTAAACAAAAAAAGGGCCTCACCTGCATGCCATGCTGAACGACAAGGCACACACATCAAAGTGTGGCATGCATGACACTTAGCTTGCGGGCCACCCCGGTTTTCTTCAGCAGTTAATTGCCTCGAACACCTCTTGTTAGGACAGTACCGCTGTTCAGAAGACTCAGTGAAACGGTAGTTGAAGGCAAACAGTATAGGCTTCACCCTCGGCAACGAATCTCTTATCTTCTGAAGATGCCACATCCCCAACAATTCTCCCCCTAAAGTTTTTTCAGCGACATGGTCTCCCATATGCCACACCCCTACAGGACACTCGGGACATCGTATAGGAAACACTGGTCGATCTCCGCTCTTCCCCGCTTCTTCAAGCTTGCCCCTTATGAATCGTGTTATGCAATCCAAACAGTACGTATGCTTTCCCGGACATTCGAGACTCAAGCCATATGTGAGCCTCGACGAGGAAGTGGCGGTTTGGCTGGCTTTAAGAGGACTGATGGCTTTTATGAATGGTTCTTGGCAGATCCCGCACTGGTGATAAGGATCATATGGCAAAGATGACCTAGTACCTTTTTCAAATCCCTTCTCGGAGATGGCTAAGAGGAAGAAGTAGAGTTTATACGCTCTGAGCTTGAAAGCCTCAAATTGCCTTGGATCACATACCATAGGAATGATTGCTGCCGCTAGACTCTTGTTTACGGCTTTTGCCTTTACTATTGTTGTCCCGAGCCTAAGAAGCATCTGAGGTGAGTGAATCACGTAAGCCACGCGGTGAAACTGAATTTACGACAATTTCATCAATTTCATCACTCCTCAAAACCCCTTTAACAGTTTTGAGAGCTTCAGACTCATCGTCACAATCCTCTTCATCTATCATCTGCTGCAAGCGGCGTGCATATTCTAAATCGAGTCGACTGTTTCTATTTGGTAACTGGCTTCAGTTTATCATTTTCAATGTGCTTGTCCGATGAAATCTTTACCTCTCTTCGGCAGCAAGCTTCTCGGCAACGTGCCGGCTGGCGGCTATGTCTCTATCATCTGCTTGCAAAGCCATTGCAAGTAATTTGTCCTTTTCAGCCACCAAATCGTTGAGTTGAAGTCGGAGTGCCATGGCTTGATCTTTCTCTGGCGAGGGAGGACGTGTAGCAACCTCTCTCTTTAAGTCCTCAACATTAAATGCTGAAAGTGGTAAAAATCTTCTGTACCGTTATATATCACAGGGAATAATGAGCTCACAAGTATTTCCCTCAAGGACTAGCGAGTCTGCCAGAGCTTGGAGCAACTGCAGAGATTCTGCTGCTACTTCATCTTCGAAATATCCCATGTCCTCCCGTAATAGTTCGGCGATTAACGCTTCACTCGCATCAATGACGGTATCCATATGTGACAACTATATCGCTGAAACTCAAAGCCAATGTTCAGGCAAGGATAGGGAGATGAGTTGATTGTGATCGGACAGATACACGAAAGTGTACGGTTGCACCCTGAGATTGCCCCGAAATATCGAACTTCTGCATATGGAAGCAGGAACTTGATTATATAATGATTTGGCACAGATATGCGATTTATAGTCGATAAAATGATGGCACGGCAACTAAAGACCATTTGGACACAGGGGGTCTTTTTCGACACGTGTGACCTTGGATGGACACAAAATGGCAAAGTGGGTACCCGACATGATTTCTCATCACCGTTGATCAACATCATTTCATAATATTCTACAAATCGCCCCAAAGTCTCCAGCATTAAATCCTGCTGTTGTTTCACATCAGTTTCTCAAGGATATACTGTTCCAGGTGAAACCTTGGTATTTGACAACGCAGCGACTCGGTAGATCTAGAACAAGCCGAGCTCAATGAAATCGTGCAAATCAAGGTCCTATCGCAAAACTTGGATCCCTGTGTTGAGAGGTAATAGGCGATTGCCCGCTCAAGTAGCAGATGTGAACGTACAGGGGTGTATTCCTTATCGGTAAATCGAAAACTGTGAGTACCGGCGGCTAGCCATTGCGTATAAACGAGTATTGCTTGCTGACGGCTTGTCCGCAGAATTGTAGGTTCGGGTATTGGGGTGCCCTGCAACCAGAAGATACAAGGTTTGCCGTTGGTGATCATGTCTATTCTCATGCCTTTTGTAAGCGATATTTCACCTTGATTTCATACAGGTGAAGTAATGTCTGCTACATCTGACCAGTGCATCGCAGCATCAGCACTTGTGATATTTTCCCCCCAACTGAGAGCCCTAGCTTGTTGTACATGCACTTCCTTACTGCATCGGATAGCTGCTGATATTTCATCAAGGTTGCTGGATGGAGCTTGCGAGATAATAATGAAGCCTCATATGGAGTAAAGGTAGATGATCCCTTCTCACTTGGCTGGGCATAGATAGATTCTGACAGCAATTACACGAATAGCATCATGCCTTGTATAGATCTATTTCCGTTGCCGAATTCAACGTGAAGTTCATTCTAGGAAGGTCGAGGTGACTTTGGGATTGAGGACATTGTGCCCAAAGGAAGAGCGGAAATTGCCAATGAAAACGTTGGAGAAACCTCAAGAATACAGATGCTCAATTTATCATGAATGTATTCAAAGGACGAACTAATACAAAACATTGCCTGCACGGGACTTACTCATTCTGTATCCTTGGGAAGCAGCTCAGCGAACGGGCAGGAGGGAGCTATATTTCTCAAGAAACTTTCGGTTCAAAGTCAGCCATCGAGCACCAATTTTTGCGGAGCCTGAGTGGACATAGATGATCCGCGGCGCCGCAGCGGCGTCCAAAGCCTTCATGAAAGGCCAACGTGATCTTATGGAGTTGTTCAAATCAATGTCAGCTTATTACATAATCAGATTCCGTGGCAAGTGTACACTTTCATGAATCCGTCCGATCAGATTCGATTCATCCTCCCTTCTCCCCCAACTATTGGCTCTGAATCACAAGAATATACTTCCGACATATGGATACCGACATTGACGAGAGTGAAAGGGTGATCGCCACTCTATTACGGGAGGACTTGGGGTATTTTGAAGATGAATCAGCAGCAGAATCCCTCCAGTTGCTTCAAGCGTTGGCAGATTCGCTAGTTCTTGCAGGAAACACTAGTGAGTACATTCTAAAATTCGAGTGTTTCATGATACAGTACAGAAAATTCTTGCTTCTCTCAGCATTCAACGTCGAGGACCTTAAGCGCGAGGTTGTTGCTACACGGCCTCCCTCGCCAGAGAAGGATCAAGCCATGGCTCTCCGACTCTATGCTGGTGACTTGACCGCTAACGAGGACGAGATACTTGCAAGGACTTTACAAGCAGATGATAGAAATATAGCAGCTAGTCAGCAGCTTGCTCAGAAGCTCGCTGCCGAAGAGAGGTATCTCATTTTATATCGGAATGCACATTGAAATTAACATTCCGAATTAAAACCAGAAAGATGCAACTCGATATTGAGTATGCACGTCGCTTGCAGCAGATGATAGATGAAAATGGCTTTGACGATGAGTCTGAAGTGCTCAAAAGTGTCGAAGGGGTTTTAAGGAATGATGATATAGATGAAATTCTGGTAAATCCCAGGAATCGCAGCGTCTCACACCCGATGCACCCCTGAGATTTCTTTTAGGCTCAAGACAGTAATAGTAAAGGCAAAGGCCGTAAACAAGAGTCCACCGCCGACCATCAATCTCATGGTATGTGATCTCAGCAGGCCTTCAAGTGAAAGGCCTATAAACACCGGTACATCATCCTAGCGCGTCCCCATGCTCCGGTTGAGAAAACAACTACGCCATCCACATCGTATAATTCTTATCATCAGTGCGGGATTTGCCAGGAGCCAATCATCAAGACCCTCAATCCCTTTAAAGCCAGTCAAACCCCCACTTCTTCGTCAAGGCTTACCTATGGCTTGAGTCTCGAGTGTCCGGGCAAACACACATACTGTCTGGATTGCGTAACGCAATATATAAGGGGCAAACTTGAAGAAGCCGGGCAAAATGGAGATGGATCTGTATTTCCGATACGATGTCCCGAATGCCCGATAGGGGTGTGGCAGATGGGAGACCATATCGCAGAAAGAATTCTGGGAGGAGAGTTGTTGGAGAAGTGGCATCTTCAAAAGATCGTAGATTCGTTGCCAAGGGTGAGCTTGTAGCCACCCCCCCCCCCAAATCAATTATCGATTTATTGAGTTCTCTCAAATAGCGGTATTGCCCCAACCAGAAATGTTCAATGCGATTAGAAGTTGAAGAAGATCTTGATGTCCCGCAAGCTGAATGTCCTGCATGCCACATTTTGATGTGTGTGCCCTGTCGTTCGGTGTGGCATGGAGGTAAGGCCCTCTCCTTATTCATGATTCAGTGCTTCATCATCTTTGATATCTCTAGGTCTTACTTGCGAACAATACCAAGTCAGTATCGCTGCATATGGGATATTCTTCCCTGATAGCTATAGCATGGTTCCGTAGGATCTACCAGAAGGCGAACGAGCACCTGAAGACCGTGCTGTTATCGAACTCGCAAAATCGGAACGATGGAGACGCTGTCCCAGTTGTCACGCCATCATTGAGTTGAGTCATGGCAAGTAATCTTCAGTCTTGGATGCACCGATAAGTAGTTGATGGTTAATCCTCAGGCTGCAATCATATGACATGCATCTGCAAGCATGAGTTTTGTCACCGGTAAGTTTCATTTGAATTACCAGCAAACAATCTAATAAGAGCTTGACCTAGGTGTGGTGCCGACTGGAAAGGAAGGTGTACTCGCCAACCACCATGCGAGCTCTGGGATGAGGATATGCTTTACGCAGAGCAAGAACGACAAAGAGTTGCGGTAGCTGAGCGCCATGGTGGAGTTCCCGCTCAAGTACTTGTGAGAGCAGGTGGCGGAGTATTCCATAACCCGGTCCCAGCTGCAGCGCCTCGCGTAATTCCAGCGCAGGGTGAGACATTCGCTACAGGAAGAGGTGCAGCATTTGCCAATAACCCAAATCCCGCTCGTTATCGTGGCTGGGTGACAGAGGAATTGGACTGGTTGAGTGACCAACGTGCGTAATACTGATGACTCATACCATAAATCTGCCTGAAAGGACTCCATAGATGTTGTTTCAACTCGGCATTGGTTCACCTCAGACATGATACGTAACTTGACATGCGGCTATTGCCAAGTCCGGCTCAACTCGTTGCAAGATCTCAGATATCACCTGACCCATACTCGTCGCCATCCAGTTTACACTTGCTGTGGCAAATTTTTTAAACGGGAGCAAGACTATCAGAGGCACGAAGCGTCGAACATATACTATCATGATCATACGATGGTCAGAGAAGATACAGACGGCTATTGGGGATAGTGGTCGCTGCGGTAAACCTTTTTATTGTGATATGCTTAATGAATTAAGTATGCAGAGATGTCTTAGATACTCAATTGGGAAAATTCAACCGTGGCAAACTCTAGTTGTTGTTCTATTAGACCCTGGCGGTTGTCATTCGAATTCTCGAAATTTAGTGAACCTTAATCATCTCTCTACATTTTCTGGATGAACACTATATTCGCCAAAAATCCTTCGAGGGTGATAAATGCATCACGCATCCACGCCTGTGGTCGCCTTTTAACAACACAATATATTCCCCGCGTGGGCCTTAATCATTCCTTATCCTTAGGAGGCAATTCAGCGGATCAAAGGAGGAAGCTACACTCCTCATACGGTGAGCACTCTGATGATATTGCATTACATACTTTGACAGCGGTTCTGTTGCAGTAAGATGGCACAATACGATTACTCGACCAGAACCTGGAACAGGGTGAATTATAGGTGCCCTCTTAATCGCCAGACGGATGTTTGTCATCTGACACTTAACCAATTTATGTATTGCTCTTATAGGATCAAACTCCATTTTCAGGATTCAAAGGGAGAGCTGATAAAAACTGTAGAGGCGAATGAAGGAGATAATATTTTGGATATTGCTCACGAACATGATATTGATCTGGAAGGCAAGCTTAGATGTATGATGGATGATTTGGTTTTGGTCTGACTAGGCTGGATTTCAGGTGCTTGTGAAGGAAGTGTAGCATGCTCCACCTGTCATGTTATTCTGTCTCCGGAGTATTATGACTTGTTACCAGAGCCTGAAGACGAAGAAAATGACATGTTGGATATGGCGTTTGGATTGACCGATACGTAAGTGATGTTTCATTATGAGGAGATGGCGCAACACTTATATTATGACGATTTCCGCAGCTCTCGGCTGGGTTGCCAAGTCAAACTAACGAGAGAGCTGGATGGCATGGTTGCCAAGTTGCCAGCTGCTACGCGAAATATGTTTGTGGATGGTGAGCAAGCGAAGTTGTTCAATCACTCGATGTTGCTGACAACAAGGATGATCACAGGATCGAAACCGACAAAACATTAGTGGGAATGATGTGGGGGTCCATACTTTATAGATTAATGTAGTCGGCGCTTAATAGTAATGAGGAGGGTCGGATAATCGGTTTGATCCGGACTGTAGTAATACCCCTTTCTAACGCCTTTTTGCATCAAAAACCCAAAATAATGGGAAGTTTGGCTGAGCTGTTCCTGACTGAAGATATATTTGTGGGCTCATCACACAACTCGGTTGATCACTTTTCCCCTCCCATGGCGGTCGAAAACGGGATCCCTTTTCCTCAAGCACGTCCTCGTCCTCGTCCTCGAACAGCTTATGCTGATTCGCAGCTTGACTGTAAAGGACAGTTTGAGGTCTTGGGATCCAATCGCGCCTCAAGGCGGCATTCAACTGGATTCGAGCACAATCCTTTACACGTTCAAGGTCGCAACAAGGCCGTCGCCAACGCCCGCAGCACTCTCTCCGTCCCATGCGTTCCGCAGTCGCCCGCCATCCCCGTCGCTCCAACAACGACGACGACGAATCGTTCTTCCAAGTACACTCCATCGCCTCTCTCAAGGACTTCTACACTTATAGCCGAGGAGGCGGAAGAAGATATCGATGGCAGTCGACATGCAAAGAAACGACTCAGTCTTGCGGCGGAAAAGGGAAAGCCAAGTCGATTGTCAATCATAGGAATCCAGTCCGTGCTTTCCCGAAAAAAGTCTACAAAGTCGGTCAAAAGTCCACAGTCGCATTCAAATCCTGCTCAACCTCGCAGATCACGCTCCTTCATTCACGTTCCAAACACCCAAACACACTCCTTCACTCGTCAGCATTCGCATCTCTCTCTCGACAAATTACCTGATTACTCGCAACAAGTCCCATCAACCTCCAGAGATCCATCTGAAAATTGGATGACTGCCCCTGTTACCCCCAGATTCTCGAGGACGAATCTTCCTTCCGTCGTGATGCCCATTCCCGCCAATAGGAGGACAAGGACCCAAGCAAACTCCCGATCAAGCAGTACCACATCTCTGGGTAGTACCCTCGATGGCAGCCGGGACGACCTCCATTCTCTGTCGCATGCAAATCCATCCGAACGACCTTCTGGCTATCGATCCAATGCATCACAGTCGAGTCTCAAATCCGTATGGCCGGTCCCAGAGCTCAAGATAAATGACCTCACTGTCTCTCCAGGATCAGGATCCTCCCCTGAAATCACTATCACCTTTTCTCCAGCTGCGTCCTCTGATTACCAGAACGTAGAAAGCAAGCTGGACTTGCTCAACAAACCAGCACTACAAAATAGCCATGGCCAATCTCATAACGCAGCTCCCTCAACGTCTCGCGGTGAAAACATGGACGGATTGGGAGCAGCACCCAAGCTCAAGACTCATCAGAAGGCCCAAATAAGAGTAGGCACTGTTCTGAAGCGCATGCGCAAGGCTTTTAGCAGCAGTCACAACTAAACATCACAAGGCTTTTTGTTTGATGCATGGTTTCATCTTGAACACCCCTGACATATTATTCTAAACTAACTTGATTCAACCTTTTTGCATTTACTTGCCATGCGTCCTTTAATCTGGTGTCACTCAATCTTTAGATTCGCTAGATAATTCTTCGGACTTTCTTAAACTGTAAAACAGTCAGCAAACTCCTAGATCGTATGTTTGCAGTAATCTTCCAGCTTTAGCCGTTCAGTACTATTTGTATATTTTTCGACAATCTTTTGAATCTAATAGTTAAAATCGTGCCAATCCTTTTATCATGGTCTCATCAACTAGAGACTTGTGTGTCATTCGCTATATGCGTTCTTCAATGTACTGCCAAAACTTAGATTAGTTGAGATCATTAGTGTTGCCTAATCGAAAAGAAGGACAATTGGTGAGGAATGAGTGCAAAACACTGCCACAGAGCAGAACGGCAAGATGCAGAAACATTGAACTACATATATCAGAGCAGTGATGACTTGGGAGCTAATAATGCCAGGAGCATGTGAGATAAATAAAATGCGATCAATTGAAACATGAGGGGAACCGGATCGGTCAGAACAGAAGATTGCCAAGCTGGTGAAGCTTCGGGGCCTCGTTACCTTCGTCCCTTGGTTCAGTCGGAGAACGTTCCAGGTGAAGGGTTTTGGAGATTAAATGTCGTGGATAGCTCCCCAC
>WSUA01000145.1:1269-39283 GCA_019633455.1 Tulasnella sp. 419 | reverse complement strand
TATGTATATGGGATGTTGCAAGTGGTGGTTTGATCAGGAAATTGGGAGAAGATAGCACAAACCCAGCTGGAGCCTCTAATATAGCATTCTCACCTGATAGCTCACTTATTGCTTCAATTTCTTACTCTTCAAGTTCTGGACTACACATTTGGGATGTAGCAACAGGTTCTCATCTAAAGGTGCTTCATGAGCAAGATGAACAGGATGGCATATTCAAGTTTCTTTGGCATGAGGTCCTTCAGGCTGTGGCATTCTCATTTGATAATAGATCTATAGCTGCTAGAATCCCAGCTGATGAATATGGCCTCAGAGAAGACTCAATTTGTTGGTCATTAGATACTTATTCAAAGACAGAGTACCCTGGTGCAGAGCATCTAGATTGGGATCAAAGAATCCCCTGGGCTTCTTACCACCAACTGTGCATTAGTGGGCAATGGGTCTTTACTAATGGGAGTAACTCTGTGCCACTATGCCATCTACCAAGTTCATTCATCTCAGCTTCAGTTCACCAAGTAAACAGGCAAGTTGTAGCATATGCAGTAGGTCAAGACCTGTATATCCTTGATCTTTCTCAGCTTGTTGAACAGTGTTCAGAATAATTAGAAGTGAATTGGACTTATTTGGTTCAAATCCATGAGGTACCATTCCCTTTGTTCTCATTTTCTTTTCTGTTCTTTTCTTTTCTTTTCTTTGTAATAATGCAAAGTGGATAGTTACAAGTTGATGCAATAAAGAATATATTGAGACATTCTATATGATTTTTAAGAGATTTCCGAGCTGCAGCTACTCATCCAAGACATCAATGACAATGACTGGAAGAGATGAGGGTGAAGACCTGGAGACAATGAGGTTCAATGGACACAGTGGTAAAGTGTCCATCTGAATAGGTGATCCACAAGCTATCCTTGAATTTTAGGAAGGAAATTGATACACTATTGTAGGTGGTACACGGAAGACATTTCGGTGATCTGCCTTATCTCTTGAAAAGAAAACTTGCACTGAGGAGCTGGCTTTCATCAAGCATTTTTGCGATCATGAGCAATCTTCAATTTAGCGGTACCTGTTAAGCCTATAACCAATCGATGCTCTGCTTTGCTTTCAAATCTCGAGTCCATTGAGGTATTTCCTCAAGTACACCAGTTCAGATATTCTCGAGGCAGAATGGGGCATCGCTGTGTTTCACAGTCATGACACACATAAGCATACCACAATCAGCTGATCAGATCTTGATGTACGGCAAGTTTATGAGAGAACTTAAACACATAACCCATATAATCTAGTTACCTCAACTATGAACATGTGTAACGGCATGATGTGACTAACACGGAGCCTCCTCCTTTCACCCCTTTGACTGTTTCATCATCAAAGGCTCACTCCACCAACATGCAAGCATCAGCTATGCATCTCTTTGTATTCTATATCTCTTTCCTTTTAGTCATCACTGCAGATGAGGTTTCTTTCATTCCTTTCTTTACTATGTCTTCATTGTTCTATTCTACTCTATAAATACTCTTCATAATTCTTGTACGTTTCTCTAGTCTACTCCAACAGAGAATCATTAATGGTTACCTTTGTGTGCGCATAGCTCTTACTTCTGTCAGGTCTTATCTCAGCAACTACACTAAGTTTTACGACCTTACAACATGCTGATGAACCATCTTATCCGTACCAGAAACTATTCATTTGATGGCAATGGACCGTGTGTCAATCTGTTGAGAAACCTCACAGTATCGCCTGTACCCTAGTTAGTCAGTTCCATAAACTGTGGTATCTTCCATCAGCAGTTCCGGGTTACAAGTGCTATCAAACTATCGGTTGCATCCAGTTAGCTTAGAGACGTACATGATGCGATATCGGGCCAAGCCTAATCTTGAGAATTTTGAAGGCCTTGTCTCTTTGTGTCATCTTCCAAATCTGGGTGATGGCGTGCTTCAACGGAGGTTTCACCGAATGCACTGAAGATCCTTATGCACATTGAATCAAATGATTTTCCAGACTCAAGAGGATATATACGTATCACCATACCTTGTAGTGCCTTAACTGCAGCTTTGGTCCCATCGGTATCTTTTCCCTCCCTTATGGGTCGTATAATCGAGTTAGTGACATCTTCTATGAGATTGCATTTTTTTCGATAGCCACTTCATTATCTTGGGTCTTCTGAAACAATAGGCAAGTTGTGCAAGGGACTTCCCTCACTCTAATGGTTGTTACAACCTCAAACACCCGGTTAACGGCCGACTTGAAACTCGACATGTGCATCCAGCTGCTCATCCGCCTCCAGAAGTGCGGCAACCAGGTCTTCAGGTGCCTTAAGCAATTATCTTCCTGCTGTCCGGAGCAAATTGCAGAGGTTTGGACCGCTTGTTCGTGAGGGCACCGGATGGTAGTAGGTGGGTTGTAGACTGCCAGGGATCTCCGTGCCGGTGACAACTGATCTTTGCCGCTTGGATCTCCTAGAACACTCTGAAGATTTCAGTAACAACATCGCTTTTGCTGGATAAATTGCAGTGCGCAGTGTCAGCCTTGGTACTACGTTTAACTTGTTCAAAGGACATGCAAGGAGACCCAAGTCAGTCAAACATAAAATCGAATTATTTGCACGTCCCACGCGATCAGCCAATGATGAACGTATTATCTGACCCCCCTTAAAGAAACGTCCTGCATATCTCGAACGTGATAGATGTGCTCTTGAAGCGGAAGACATGAAAATGTGAGCATGGCCATGTTTTGGCTACTTAGATGGTCCAAACGGTGCATTGTACGGGTTCGGATTACATACTACGTTGATAATGTTAAAGTAGGCATCTTCATTGTTGCGGGAAAACCGTGAGTGGTTGTCAACGGCAGCAACGAACGGACAAGAATTGGAATGGATGCTATGTTATATAATCTTGTCTTACCTGTATGGAGAACGGACGCGATTCTGTATAGCACGCTCTGTTAAGGGAAATCGGCATCGCTTCTAGATTGCTTCTTTGTTCATTAAAGTTGGTCCTGCAGCTTAAGAACTCACACGAGGCCAACACGCTGTCTCTTCGGTCTTATCAGTTCGATCGGTTCGAAACCCTGGATTGTAGAATTCGGTTGTGTACGGAGAACCCTGAACAAGTTCGATGGGAGAATCTCTTGATCGAACATCTTCCACTCCAACCACAGCAACCGCAGCTGCTGATGCGAAGATGCTCAATCTCAAACGCATCTCGCTACTCGCTCTATCTCTATGGGCTTTAGGAGGTTCCTCAACTCCAGTTGCCCCGGAACTCCCTGAATTGGTGGCCGCAAAGCGTCTTATCAATACAACAATTTTCAGTACAAATCCACGTATCTCCTACCATCCCGAGTCTCAGTGTGCTGGAGGACCACTAGGCTCTTGTGGAGAGCGCTATGACCCCTGGAAGTCCGTGTCGTATACATCATCGGGTGGCATTGTGGAAACATTTTTCGAGACCTCCAACTGGCAGAACCAACCAGACACCACCCAGATTCGTCGCGTCTCATTTGGCTTCAGAGGTATGGACTCATGTATGCAGGTGATCTCTCATTATTAATCACTTCTGTTCAGGATCTGCTATATATCTTTATGGAGCGCCTTTCGATCGGATCACTTATAGTCCCGGGGCGCACGACATTTGCCTCGGTCTTATCTGCCACACCATCGACGTCTCAACTTTATACCAAAGATCCGTGACTCAAAAAGCTAATGACAAACCCGTTTTGTTATGGTCTCAAGAAGGATTGGACGTCTCTCGATATCATGAAGTACACCTCAGATTCCGACATCCCCATACTTCAGAGAACTATCATGGAATTACCTTTCATCATCTAATAGTTACTGAGGAAGCGCCTGAACAACGGTGAGTAGTGATGATTCTGTTCGATGCCAGCCTTTTGATCCCTGGTTGAATTATAGGGAGCCATGGAGACTCAACAGCGACCAAGAATTCGTGGAAACCACTTATTTTGACACAAACCCTTTATTCTCCTACAGCCCTCTGAATCAGCGTGACTGGGAAAAAGGGATCGTTTCTATTGATGGATTGCGCAACCAGTCGTTCCACCACACCACCAGTGATGGAAATCAACCAGATAGTGACCAAATACGGGCGGTCAGTTGGTCATTCAAGGGTAAGTTTCTGTGATCCCATCCTGTTGGCTTCCCCGACTGATCACCCAGCTTTAGGAGCTCAATTGACTGTATATGGAGCCCCAAAAAGCTTGCTACTTCATCCCTCAGGTCACGCAGAGATATGCGTTGAGATGAAGTGCCAAGCTATTGACATGACACGGATTTATAATAACATCTGGTCGACTAATGACCGCGTCCTGCTTTATAGCAATGATCGCTTTGATCCAACAAAAACGACCTTCGCTACGATTCACTTCTTGGAAAAAGAATCTCCGATCTCGGGAGTAGTCAAAGGTTTCGCCCTCTCCCAGATCGTTGTTACTGAGGTCAGACCACGTAATATGTACGTTACATCCCGCATCCTACCTTCTCTTTCTTGTCTTAATCTGTCCTTTAGGGTTGAGTCAGGAACCAGGCTCATAAAGCACACCATCAAAGATGACTATCCTGACGTTGAGTACCTGCCATGGAGATCTTGGGATGTTGAAACGTATCCCACGATCTTTGGCATGTCTCGTACTTTCCATCGAACTTCCACCTGGATCAACGAGGTATCATCACGATTGAATCGAAGGGTGGAATTCACGATTCCGAGTACGTTGGTACCCATGGTCAATGATTTTTCGGAAGGTTGATGTGATTCTTTATCATCAACAGGTCGTACAGCCTCATGCCAAATCTATGGTGCCCCTCGTCCACGTCTAATTCACCCACATGGAAAACAGGAAATCTGTATCTACCAACGCTTTCGCCCCGATGAATGCCATCCGATCGACGTCGAGCAAGCTTACCTCACCGTTGATCCGGATGTTATCAACGAACCCGTTCTTATCCATTCATTTGACGGACTGGACGTGAGGTACACCTCCAAAATACAGCTCAAACTGGCGGATAGAACGGAGACTGGAGATCGGAATGTTCGTGGAATGACGTTCTCTGAGTTGGTTTGCTGGGAATATCAGGATGGCCGAGGTCCATATTGGGAGTGGAATCCTGGACATGGTAGTCCTGGCGAAATGACGTCCACCGTGGAGTCTGTACCACGGTATACACCAACCAACCCCGGTCCAACTGTTCCTCAGGGTACCCCTACATCTACCAAAACAGCAGGAAGACCTTTACCCACCTCTACCCATCCACATGAAGACCCGCCTTCACCTGGTCCTCCCGATCTTTCTCTCTGGTTTGCTGTACTTTATTTGTTAGGTCTCGCACTCTGGATACGCTATCGACGCCTCACCATCACTCAGAATTGTCCTCCAGAACAACAGCCCATCTTACCTACGTCGTCATCTTCTCGAAGCTCTCGATCTGGTCCGCAATCCTCATCACATCCCAGTTATACAAATTCAACAGCTACAGCCCAACCAGTTCCGGGACGCCATCCTGAGCAGGTAGCTCGACCTCTGGGGATGGAACAGGTTCTCGGTTTGTCATTTTCCATGATAAATGATCTCCCACTGGAAGTCCTAGCTGTAACCGTTGAATCCGTTACGGGAGCAGTTTATACCGTTCCGCCCGCAGAACCCGGTTACTGGGCAAGGAGTAGGCGTTACATACTTAAACTCAAGTTGATGAAGTGTCTCTGGGACTGGAGGTTTGCGTATGAAGTCGGACGCAGAATAGACGAACAAGAACGAGAACGCATTGCCCAATTGCACCGGGATCGAATGGCTGATGAACAACGAAGAGTCCAGGAACGGCAAGAACGTGAAAGAATGCAGCCTAGTGGTGAGTGTGTGATATGCTATGATGCGCGAGCTACCGTCTTAATTCTGGATTGCGGGTAAGTCTCTAATTCATCCACTAAGCTCACACGAACCGCTCAATAGTCATTATATCAGGCATTTATGTTTGTGCTCGGGCTGTGCAACTCGGGTACAGCAGCAGGGATCACGTTGCCCAATGTGCAGGGGTCAGGTGCGAAGGATCGTCTCAACATATAGCCCATAACAGATAGTTGTCTGATCCCATCAGTCTGCTGAAGAAGCTATTGTATGTAGTGTTTTGTGTGCTACATAACGTAATTCCATCAAAGATATTCTTGAAGACTACATTTTTAAACGGGAATCGTTCTAAAGCATGCCGGCCAATCGTCGAGCATATCATCGTTCAGCCAAACTGAACGCTGAGTATTCTTCGTCCTACCCCAGTATTAGATTCCCACACATTTTTAATACTCCCTCCTGCATTCAAGACTTCGTCTGAAAATTCTGCTACTCCACCGCCCACACCGAAATAGAGTATTTTTGCGGCGACTAGCGCCATAGATGGCTGAGAATCTTGCTCTGAGCTCGGTTTCAGTCGCTTGAGGATTGAAATAAGCGAAGGGAGACTGCTGGTGCGGTAGATTGTTTCGGACGTGAGAATGAGATCAAACGTTGGCGTATCTCCAGGTTGGATAAC
Source organism: Tulasnella sp. 419 (assembly GCA_019633455.1). NCBI lineage: Eukaryota > Fungi > Basidiomycota > Agaricomycetes > Cantharellales > Tulasnellaceae > Tulasnella > Tulasnella sp. 419. The sequence continues at coordinate 32,751 of WSUA01000145.1, read as the reverse complement.
TGGGAAAAATGTGGCCCAATCTCCTGAGAAGAAACGCAATTGGACATGATAAGCAGCCAAGGATGAAAGGAAGGCGTCTAAAAGTTCAGAATCAAGAGAGAGTTCTCCTCCGTCATCTGGGGGTTCCGTAGGATGGTCCTCCTTAGATGACTTCTTATACCCGTCCGATGCTGGTGAAAAGTCTGAAAGAGATATGAGCGCAGAGATCTTAGCACGTTTTACATCACTTTGTCTTACACCATGCTAAAATGATATTAGGCAATGTAACCTAAGGTGTCCTGAGTTAGGATATATCAGCGACGAGAATTAAGAAGTTAACTTACCAGCTGTAAAACGGACAGATTATAGTCCTGCAGGTAGAAGATAGCTGGGTTGGATTCGAACTGAGACGACCTGAAGACCTTCTGTATCAGATAGACGGAAGGTAAACCTGTTCCGCAACCAAGCTACTATCAAGTTACTACTTGTAAGGAGACATGGGTTGGCATAAGTCACCTCACCTCTAACACTCGCTTTCCCGGTAAATGATACTCACTCATTGCACCGGAACTCATGTATGACACCAAGTCAAGACTGCATTCCCAAGTTTTGAGTCCACCTTCATAAATTCCTGGTACAAGGTCGGAAGGTGCGTCAATGAACTGCTTGGCTTGTGTCTCGTTCTCTTCATCTTTCATTTCCGCGTCATCAGCATTGGCAATGATTTGAAACCGTGCGTCAAATAGGTCCCGTCTAGCTAATTTCAACCCAAGAGAAGATGAAGGAATGAGCGAGGGAGTGTAGGAGATACGAGAAGGCAAAGTTTCAATCTGAAATAGAAATTTCAACAATCAGGTAACATGGTGCAAATATTATGGAACCAAAACTTACAAGTTTACTTATGGAATGCTCGGAGCAGACGACGTTCGAAGGAGGATTTACTTCTTGCCTTGCCTCAGTTGAGTCTTCCCTTTCGTGATTGACTGATGAAAGGGCCATATCCTCGGCATTCATCGCTTCGGCTCCATCTATGTCGAAGTTGAACCTGAACATGTCTTTGGCTATGCTCCTCCGGGCTCGTTTCAGTGAACCTCGTGTAAGTCATGTCTTCTGTGCATCACGTGGTTCGTTCATACAACTCTAGCGGAGATTTAATTAGTCATCACCTGACCAGGCCAACCCTCAACTCGTTTTTGGGTTTTCCGATCTGACCTGGATTCGTTATGGAATTCCCTACAGAATGTATGTGCGCAGGTGCCTCGTGTGATCGATTGCTTCTTTGACCGACGTGATTTTAGTCCCTTTTCCACCACATTGGCGCTCATTATACGGCGGGTGTCGGGACTGCGTGATTGGCAATATCCGGTATGGCCAATCAGCAAACCGTGGTAAGTGGTCTCCTGAACTAAATCCATTCATCGGGTAGCTTGGATGGCTGACCGACATTGAACAACTACTGGACAATGACAAGTAGATGCCCCCGCTCGTGCCAGACGAGACGGAACTTCAGGACCTTAGAAAGCATGCTGGATACATCAAATTGTTCGATGCAAGCAAGAATCGCCTTGCGGCTAGGGAGGCCATCAACCGATTGGAGGAAATATCCCATATAGCATCATCAGATATCCTGAGGCAAGCTCGAGCAGTCGCTAGCAAGCTGGATGAACTCGGAATCTTGCTCGAAGCTCTGCCAAATGACACATCTCTCAGTGATCGAACGGCGGTCAAAGGAGATATCCGGTTTTACACCTCTATCTTCCTGCAACTGAGAGAGATGTACCTGAGCTCCAAAAGCGATTGCGATGATGGAGACAAGTTGGCAGACTTCCCTATACGTCCAAATTACCCAGATTCTAAGCAAGAGCTAGATCGACTTTCCATTGCTCGGGACCAAGTGCCTTGGGAGCTTTCGTCATGGACATTCACAACTCTCTCTCCCCCTTCCTTAAATTCGGCCACTGCAACTGATCGCTGGGCGCAGGTACAACAGCTTGAAAAAGCTTCCGACTCAGACCTGAACAAATGGGTTTACTTATTCATTCACGGGGTTTCGGAAGTCGGAAATCTGCGACGTTACGCTGATAGCAGAATTGCCCAACGCCTGGATAAACTGTTCGCCAAGCTATTTTTTGCGTGGCTGCGGCAACAAGAACAGATCAAGGCAGAGTACTCGCTTATCGACTTGGTGCTTATCGTCGCAGATCTGGGCGGTTATTTCAAAGTAAGTTGTTTCACGTCGTTAGCAAACGAATCTCTCACACAGGTGTACAAGTTGGAAGACAAAGGAATATGGCAGGTGGTCAGCGCGCGACTCGGGCTGAAGATAGACCAGAATCCACAAACAAACTGGATCGAGTCAATGAGAGTGTGCGACACCTACCAAAGGTTGATCCGTGATTTTGAACCTCGTTGGCGCTCAACTTTCGGACTTGGAGGCGAGTCTCCCGGGGTTCAAACCACCTGTAGTACCTCGGGGCCATCAGCCACACCACCACCAAAAGTCGTCGGCCGACGTCCTCGCCGTTCCACAAAATCTTCTAGACCCGGTATTCTCTCAGGTTTTATGGCATTACCGATTGAGATGCTGGGGGAGGTCAGTAGCGTAGCGCACGCGATCCATTCAAATCATTGAAATCAATCCAGGTTGCAGAACATCTAACACCTAACGATCTCCTTAATCTGTCAAGAACATCAAAGCGGCTTCGATCCTTAATGCTTTCTAATAGGTCTTGGTGGATCAGAGCAATCAACTCGATTCCTCAGAACTTTCCGAAATTTCCTCGGGGCATATCTGAGCAGGAGTTGATCAGTCTATGCTTTGATTCTTCTTGCCAGGTCAGTTAATTATAAGCAAAAACTACCCATTGTACTAAGTTCATGGTCTGTTAGATGTGTGGGCGTGATTGTCCTCCCTTGAGCCACAAAACCGGTGTGACCTTTTTTGGGAAGCACTACGAATTAATGAGGTATTGCTCCTCGAATTGTTGTCAGCGCTGGTAAGCCCTCAAAGATGGATTGCGCATTTAACAAGCATACTGATTCTTTTCGAATACTTCAGGGTGTGTGACTCGGGTTACCAAGGATTTGTCCATGACTTTGGGCCGTCCATGGCCCACCTTTTCTCTCTCATCACATTCCATGACCCGAGTTGGAGCTCTAAGAAAAAGGAATGGAACGTTGCCTACGCTACGATGCTAGTGGGCAAGTTCTACAGGGCCTGCGGGAAGAGCACAACCAAGTTTATAGATTTCCTAGAAGCGTGGAAGCCAGCTGCAACGTCAAAGGTGGGCGTTCGTCATTTGTATCACTTATACCGGCTTTCTTACATAGTTCTCTTAGTTTATATCAGAGCTGTATGCCTGGAAGGAACGGGTGAGACAGCAGATGAAAGAGCAAGTTTTGGAATCTGAGGAAAATCGCTGGATCAGGTTTGAAATAGTCGCAGTAGCATCGCTGTCCAGAAACACTGATGATATTTTGTAGCATTCGAACCAAACTTGTAGAACTGGGGTATGAAGAGAATGACTTCCCACAGCATTCATTTCGGTGGAGGGAGATCACGCGGAAGCCAAGGCCATTAACACCACTTAGTACGTACATGTCCATATTACCTCCCTTGAAGGTACATCATTAAGTCACGTCAACTATCATTGGTCTTTTTTTTCTAGTATGGAAGAGAATCCAGCCAGAACTGGTGGCCCTGATTGCGAAGAACAAACCTGCAGCCACAAATACCAATAGCCAGCCGACAGAAGTGAATACCCCTGAGGTCCTGGTCGTAGACGAAAGTGATGATGATGTTATTATTGTGGACTGACTGATTGTATTACTAGCTTGGTCGATGGTTTTAAATACCCGGGAGGAGTGTTCCGAAGGCCCTGAATACATCATAGCGAACGCGGATGTATGTAAAGCTCTTGGGAACGCGCATCCTAGGATGAATTTTGTACAATGTGTTAACACATATGGAATATGGCACTAGGTGTTTGCTACACAAGTTTCTGCAGTAACATAAGAGGATTGGCATTATGTCATATGCACGAGGTATAATAGGACCACAATACCCCAAGTAGAACAAGTTGAATGACGACTACGCTTGTTTCTACTTTGACAGGAACATCTCCTGTGGATCAAGATACTCTGTCCTTGGATACAGATAGTATTATATTATGCTGGCGGAAATACACTCCTTTTTGCCCGTTGGAGTCGAAGTTTGATCCTGCTTGCTGTCCGTGGGAATGATCAGTGACGGAGCCCGCTCCGATTCTCGGGATGTGACGTTAGAGGCTCCCATTCTCCCCTCTACCCTACTTTGTAAGAAATACATGACAGAGCACTGTTTTACTCCGAATGCAAGAACAAGTTGGTCTCGTGCCCTTTGAACGACAGCACCATTTACGCTTGATATACGTCTCAGGCACCCGCATGGTGCTTTCGGAAAACACGTTGCCTGATAGCAGCCTGAGGGAAGTAGATCTCAAGAGCGGAGTCAAAGAGCAGGATGGTGAATGAAATTTCTCTTTGATAGTTCATCTTCCGTTCACCTACACCAATTCCTTTCTCATCGCTGGATGCATTTTTAGTCTTTGTCTCGCCTTATAAGCCTCAATAGGAGAGCTCTTGATACGTCACTCTACTTCGCCACTCTCACTTCCGTCTTTCCCTTTTATTATTCATCCAACACGAACATTTTCATAGCCACGGTCGATTTACATCGATTTTGCATCTTCCATTCGCCTCCATGCCTGCGGAGCCAGTTCTCAAGATCCGTTCATCACCATCTATGGCTAATTGCGGTTGCCACTTTGTGCCATTAGAAGCTAAAGTAGCTTCGGCAGTCACGTTCTTGCACAAGGCTCAAGCAGCATTTGCCAAAGATCCCGGCAATCCTGACAAATATTCACAATTGTTGAGATATCTGCAAGATTATAGAGATGGGCTGTCAGTCTACGATTCATTCCACTAAAATATGCCATTGTTTATGACTGACGTACAATATAACAAAATAGAATTGATATTAGCCAAGTAATGACCGGTTGCTCAAATCTTTTCAACCAACATCAGCATCTCATTCCTGCATTCAATTCTTTTCTTCCCCAAGGGTGGTCTATTATTTCTCATTCTCCTTGTTACTCGAGGCTATACTCCAAAAGGTTAATCGAAAGGCACAAAAAATTTGTTGATTCTGAATTCCTACATATACTCAAGTCGCTCCAGGATAGATTGGGATCGGCGGAGGGCCTTCGTGGAGATAAATGTAATAACTTCGTTGAATTGCTTACTCGGTCCGACTTCACCGCCGAAGATACAGACGCAGTGAGTCTAATTTAGTTTTTGTTTGTTTGTAACCTGGGTCTTTCAAATTCCTGGACTGTTCCTATTCACTTGTGTATTCGCCACTCTGTTTATTTGCTAACTCACCACACACTATCTTTTGTATTGCCCCTTTTTTGGCTTTCCAGAACTACAAAAAATTCGTGGGACTACTTAAGGATGATGCTAGCCACTGCAGAGCTTTCGAAGAGATCCTCCTCAACCACTTTCGGAGGCGACCTTCATCCTGCACTCTCTCTCCTGAAATTAATCTGGAGGAGGGTCTTGCAACCTCGGTTGTCAATCTTGTTTCCGAAGACGATCCAGATTTGGAGATGACCGACCACGTTAGCAAACCTCGTTGTTAGTCGTTGTTCTACTTTCGACTGACCCCATATGTTGTCATAGACCTTAACTCCGTCACCTTCGGCCACCTTATATAGCGCAACTCCCCCAAGCTTGGGAAAGCCAGAGGCTGCTTCTCGAAAGGGCCGACTTGGTTCCATAGGACCTGTCAGAACAACCACCTCGCCCATGGCTCCACCTCGGTTCCGTCGTTCGTATAGGACGCGTCCATACCGTACACCATCCCCAAAGCTCGACACGCAATCCGTATCATCAGCTTCACCCTCGACCACGGCAAGCGGTGACTCTGACTCTTCTGAGGCTACCACTGTCACCGCGTCGTCTCCCGCATCGTTGTTACCCAAGAAGAAGAAAGGACGGTTCGCGTTCTTGGACGAGGACAATGAATACCCCCCAGAACTTTTGTCCAGCAATCGTCCAGTCGATGATCCAATTCATCCGGTCGTGCTTTCCTCACTCTCCCTTCCGTTCTATCCCACATTGTGTGACGACAAAAAGCACGTTAATTCATCATTAGGCTATTCTGCATGGAGGCGCAGTGAAGAGCGTGGAAAGTCTATGAATTCCAGTCAACAAGCGCCAGCACCTTCGACCATGAACTTCATGGACAAGTTCTTTCATCAACAAGACCTCTCTCGCCGCGGACACAATGCCACATCCCCCATACAACCTTCTTTGAAAGAAAAATTCTGTTCTACACCTAATGTCGTTGGCCCGCCGCCCACCATCAAAATCTACCCAACCTTGGGGCAAATTGAAACCTCCGAGGTCTCGCCATCTATCTCAACCACATCAACCACGTCAACAGTCAGTAATACGTCCCTCCGAGACACCTCTTACCCCCCGGTCCTATACCCTTTCGATGTGATCAATGGAAGGAGAACCTACCTCGATGCGGTGAAGTCACCCAACCGAAACGGTTCTCAAATAAACGCGAGCGTGGAACCATCATCCTGTATACGCGCAGGTAGCATAGTTGTGACTTCGGATTTTCCTCATCCGCATAACTATGGCATGATTATACGAGAAAGGGCATCGTATTGAAAACGAAGCCCATATTCTACTCAGCGCGAATATCACTGAGATTGGCTTAGCATGTCTACATGCCACTATCCGTGATACGTGGCTCAACTTTTTCTTCTACGTTTATTTTCGTTTTGTTTTCGTTTTGTGACGCACTTGCGATGTAGTGCTACGTTTTTCGGTATAACAATGACATGGATTTTCTGTACTCTCATATCAGGGTTGTCATTTCGCCAAAATAGGTTATCTTCTCAATCTGGTTAATTGAACCCTTTGCCACAACCACGTCACACCGCCACCTCATCGACAGCCCAATACATGAGAAATCTAGCAAAAGATCATCTTATAAATTGTCTATTACTACAACAAGAGAACCATTTAAACCTGAAGCCCTAAATCTTGATCGAACTCTTTCCTCAGTCCTTAAATACTCCAGGGGGTTAAGCTTCTTCTCGTCCCGGACGATCAGCATTTCCTTCCATATTCTCCGCCATGTCTTCCGCTTCCCCTTCGTCGGCAGGCAACTGTCCTAACACCATAAGTCTCGTTCGCTGAACAAGCTCGTCCATCTCAGTCTCAACTTCCAGACGCCTCGATGCCCCGTATCTATCTGAATTAGTTGAGGCCGCGATTCCAACCCCATGCGTCTCTTCATTAGAATCCCACGGGATAGGTAGACCCTTCCATCCACCTCTTTGATGAATATAGTTCAGGAAATTTCGCCAGAGTGGATCCAGGCCAAGAACATTTGGATCACCGACTATGATCAAAAGAGCCTGTGCGCGAGTAATGGCAACATTGAATCGTCGCGCTTGGGAGAGGAAACCTAGTGCGTGACGAAGGTCGTATGATATCAAATCCGTGCTTGAGCGAACAGTGGACATAATGATAACTCGTCGTTCCTGGGGCAGAGCATAGTTCAGGGTTTGTGGTGATTACAAAACCGAATGGAATCAAACAAACCTGTCCTTGGAATTCCTCTACGGAGCCAACTTTGATCGTGGGATTTTGCATACGAAGAATTGAGCGAATCTTTAAGCATTGGGCATTATACGGTGAGATAATTCCAATATGGTTGTCCGCTGTAAAACAACATGAGGTTTGCCCTATTGGTTCTCCGATAAATATGCAAGAATACTTACTCAAACGCAAGCGTCCGTCAGAACGAAGATCCTGAACATATTTCTTCACCACTGATGCTTCGTCCGCATTAAAGAATGAGGGCGAGGTAGCCTGTCGCTCATCCTTACCTGTAAAATACCATGTGTCAACTTAGGATTAATAAGAGTCAAGAAAACATACCCTTAATAGAATGGAAAATGATCGGGAAACCTCGGCGTGGAAGGCCACTCCAGTGGAGTAGGCTCTCAATAATAACAGGATCCGCACATGGTTGTAACTCGGCTCGGTAGAATTCTTCATTAGGGAACTTGAGTATCGCTGGATGATTTCTGAAGTTGTTCGTGAGCTTAACCACACTAAACAGAGGCGCAGAATCGTCAGCTATAGAACAACAAGGTGCAAGGAATGTGACCTACGTAATGCCGTTATGTGTGCAGTCGTCATATACTGGTAGTTTCGTGAGCCTGTCCAAGTAACTTGTGCCCAGTCCGAGACGTTGAGCAATGGGGGACCTGACAATCGGTCCGAGCTGCTTTGGATCACCGCTAAGAATGACATTGGTGTTGGGGCCTCCTATGAGCTTTATCGGGATCATAGCTTCGGATTCCAACGCTTGCCCAGCTTCGTCGATGAAAATGTGAGTGAAGTGACCCCGTGGGAGACCGATGCTTGAAGGGACCGCGGCAGACATGCATGTTGACACTACAACTCGATAATTTTTCAATACGTCAGGAGCTGGTACGGTGAACGTCTCCTCATTCTCCAAGCAGAAATCCTTCAATACTGCTGGTAACGTAGACTTGAGACGAGATGGAGCATTCAGTCGGAAGATCTGAGAACGTCCGAGGGCAGTCAGACGTTCACAGATAACATCCGCCGCACTATTACTGGGTGCGCATGCCAGAATCCGAGCGGATCTGTCTCTGAGTACAAGTTGCTTGATAGCCTCAACAATGGTTATTGTCTTTCCTGTTCCGGGGCTGGCAAAATATGGTTAATCAATCTGGATGAGCACAAGAGAAACAAGCTTACGGCCCGAAAACCACGAATGGGACCGAACCTGCCGGTTGTCTAACAATCGCTGTGACAGCCATCATCTGCGGGTCATTGTCCTCGATTAACCGATTAACGATGTTTATGTCATCCATTTGAGGTCGAGTTGGGCGTCGGAGACCCGTCAGATGGGTGGCATTAGGGAATAAAAGGCGAGAAGGATAAAAACCGGTCTCCAGGGCCATGTGCATGCGCCGCAGGCAAAGTCGATTCAGTTCGAATCTGATATCGAAGAGCTGGCCCCGGAGTGGAACGAAAGTTGAATGGAACTTGAGGAACACTTGCTCCCTTTCGACCTTGTGCACATAGCCGGCCCACCACTGATCCCGACCACCAAGTTGTTTGACTTTGATTCTGTCTCCAATAATCACCGACGGTCTTTTCTCAGCCAGTCCTGGCACATCCACTAAAGAAAAAAAAAAAGATAATGAGGAATAGACACAGGGGCATGAATGAGAAAACGAACAGCTATTTACACACGTGAGCGTTCCTGGCATATGGGCAATAGAGTTGTACGGACATACCTGTAGAATGATATTCCCCGTGGAGGAGTTCCTAGCGGTTTTCCAGACATATCGTATTGTTGCAAATCAATTCTGTGAAGGAACCATGGTACCGAGTCAAGATAACAAAATGATGAAGAACTCACGTTTCTCGTATTTCTTCAACCCAAAGAAGCATCTTCCAATGTCGACCGTATGTATCGCTGTTCAAGTTTTGCGGCAGCAGAGTTCTGCGGACCCGACCAATTTTGTCACCAACGGAACCATCCTCCAGTGCATCTCGTACGTATAACGGTACATGAGCTTCCGGGAGTCTATTCACCCATTCGATGGCAGCCAGGGCAGGTGGACGAATACCATCAATCACGTTCGTCTCAGGAGCACGGACGGCGACGACCGGGGTAGGGCGCACATAGGGCGCTGTTGGCTGGAGCATTGCCATGTCAGCAGCGACACCAACTATAGCCTTGACAGGTCTCGTGATGACAAAGCGCTGACGAAGACTGGTATCCTCAAAAACAAGTTCTGTACGGTCTTCGTATCTTCCTCGATTACCTACGAATCCAACAGAGAGCGCTCAAATATCGCTGACAAGCCGATCAATGAGTTCATACCTTGGGGATCGAATTTGACATTCAGACCATAAGTCTTTCCAAATTCCATCTTTTTTGCACCTGAGAAGGAGGCAAAGAAGCTAAAGGTAATTAAATTAGGATGAATATCCCACGTGAGTAGTCGCTTCACTCACTATCTGAGTCGATTTGGAGCGTATCTTCCTTGGGTGGATGTCATTCTAGCCTCCAGGAAGTTGACATTAGCTGGATATGCAAGGCTGACATGGAAGACTGCGTTGACAGTTGGTGTATCGCGGAGACTGTCAACTTCCACCACCCCATAGTCTAGAACTTCCTCCTCTACATGGACACCACACTTGTTCTTTTCGCTTTCACGAATTGCCGCTGACACAGGAAATTCAGTGCATTGCGGGATTTAGACAATAAAATATATTCTTACTAGTGTAAGCAGTGAACCTTTCCTTCCTAATATGGAGTGGCGAACGCAGATGGGTAGTCCACTCATTACTTAGGACATCTCGGGCACAAACAGTACAACGTGTAAGACCTTGCTGAACAGCGCTCGTGAAGGTTGTAACAGCTTGGCCTCTATCCCTCATCTCCTTCAGCAATGCTCGATGTCTTCGGGCCCTTTCGTGTTGTGCGACTGGACCGTAGACACCAATATTGCAAACGTTACATCTAACGACCACTCCCTGGTTATTTGTCCCGCTGAGATTGCCTTGATGCTGTCTTCCCTTGATATGCTGATTCAGACTATGTTGGGTAGTACACCAAATCCTGCAGAGATCGCATGGGAACACTTGGTGGTTATGGGGACAATCTGGAGTTGAGCAAGTTCCCGAATCAAGGATATTCGGACAAATGCTCATCATCTTTGCAGGTAGCGGAGGTAGCGAGGAGTGAGTGAGAAAGAGATGTGGTGCAGGAATGAGTGGCGGCCCGAAACCGTCAGGCAAATGTGTATGAAACCCGGTACGGTGGTCTAAACCACAATCAAGCTCAGCTCGTCACATGTGACATCGCGTGTTCGACGGAGCTTTGCACATTTTCACCTCCTCCAACAAAATTTGGCCATATGAACAGGAAGTGATAGCTGAAGAGTGCAGATATGATTAAAAATATACAAGAGATGATTGAGTGTGAATCAAACAAGTCAAAACCCAAAAGATAGATAGCACTCATCTGACACTGGCATGACATCGCATGACATGGTTGGGTTTTACTTTCTATCTAAACATTTCACAATCCAGGAGGGATGCTGAAGTGGAGTTGTGTAGTAAGAATCCTGCCAGTCCGGCCTCGAACATCGCAATACGAATTGGTTCAGCTCCGCGGGGCAATCAACCTGAAGTGAAATTCGTACAGCCCACCCCATACCACTACATTTACATCACGCTTTCATGTATTACATCAATTATGGTGTATAAATGACAAGCTACACACCCTCGATTGACCTGGGTAATATACTATTAATTCAGCCCGGGTCAAGCCCCAGTCGATCCTGGATTCTAGATACGGGAGCGCTCTGAGCGCTCTGAGTTTTTTCTTCAACTCCATTAACTGTCCCTCGAACTGGTCTGGTGATCACAAAGCGTTGATTTGCATGTACGTGTTCAAAAATAAATTGGACACGATCCTCGTGTCTCCCTTGCCGTCCTAATGCAGTGGGATGTTAGCAGACCGTGGCTTCAAGTATGGATCTCGGGACTCTCCTTACCCTTAGGATCAAAGTTAATAGCCACGTTGTGCACTGGACCATGTCCTAACCGCTTTGGTTCCGAAAATTTGAGTGAAAAGCTGTTTGAAAGTAAGCAAGACTTCATCGCTTAAAATGGATATACTTACATGGGATGCCTTGTACCCGAGGGGTTCGTGCTAGATACCGTTCGTACTTCATGCAGAATAATTTCTTCACCAGCCGCCACATCGATATGAAACGTTGCACTCCTAGATCGGAAGATTTTGCCATCGAAAACGCCAAAATCCAGTGCATCCTCCCTGATTACAACGTCCATCTTGTTCATCTCACTTTCCCGTAAGGCAACTCAATACATCAAATTCCCAAGTTAGCGCGATAAAGTTAATAATAAAAAGGAATGGTTTTTCTCACCTTTATACGTCTGAATTTTCTCCCTCTTCGCATGATCTTTTGATTTCGAGTGATTCGCCCATCTATCCAGTGATATGTTCTTATTACAAGTGTGGCAACGAATTGCCCCAGAAGAGAGTGTGGATACAGCTACGGATAGGTCATCCCTCTGCGTTCTACGGACCTAGAGATGCAAATACCTTCGGATCCGTCCACTGAGCCGTCGTCATCACTGTCATCATCGAGCACCGAATTCCCTGTGGTCGTGCTTCGAGCTACACCAGGGAGACTAGCACCACTAGATTCATTCAATTTATTTTGATGCTTTCTTGAGTTAGTATGTTGCTCGAGGTCTTTTCTTGAGATGCAGAATTGGGCGCAAACTTCGCACGGGAATATTGAATGCTGTTTGGCACAGCCGGGCGTTGTGCAAGAGCCAGTGGTAATTGTCTCAGGACATACTTCCCGATTAAAACGACTGGGGGTATCGCGGGGCATCGGGTCTCCTCCTTTCAAAATCTGGAAAAGAGCAGAGTCGAGTCTTGATGAGAACCCGAAACGTGCCGCGTTGCATACACATGCAAACCGTGTGACATACTACGAGACGTGACAGAATATTGGCTAAAACAAATACCAGGTTCCCAGAAACGACAGAGTGATAAAAATAGCCTAGTTGCAAAGGCTTCCTAAGGTTGATACTTCTCTTCTACGTGAGGAGGTGGCGCAAGGGAATCATTGCTGGTGTAGGAACTGAACACACTTGCCTCCCTATCAGTGCTACCTGTTTCACCGTTCACCAATGGAAGTAACAATCCTAACTGAGATAGAAGCTACGGTATTGTCTATAGCATGCTATACCGAAGTACGTCTAACCGAACCGAAGCCAGCATTCTTATGCTCGACGACCAACGGTGAAATCTCTGTTCAGGTGACTGACATCACTGACAAAGCGAGTTCTACCTCTATCACTCACGAGGAAATCCCTGACATTTGTCTCATTGAATGGTATGAGTAGGATGGATATACATCATTAGATGGTATAGAGGAGTTAGGAGCTTCGCACAACATAGCGTGCAGTGCTCTGCACCCAATGCAACTTGGATATACCCAAAATCCCGAGCCCTGCATCGACTACTGGAAAAAGAATGTCCCCCAGAAGGATAATTTCGTCTGCCTCCGCGTGCTGCTTTGATGCTTCCGGGTTGGTCGATTCTGATAGTGGTTTCTTCCCGTTCCTCCGCAGTGTTTTCCAACCCCGATATCGGAATAGTGTATGTTCCACTATTCCAGCCCTCTCCAACGTAATCACTATCTCGATAATCAAAATACCAAAGACAGATCTCCGCCTCCGGCGGATCAGTCCTCATCAATAATCCATGAATCCATGGACAACGTCTGGCCCAAAGGACAGAGTATATGTGTGGCATGCTGTCAGAGAGGCCGCTACTTTGGCGCCGAATCGACATTCTTGATAGCCATGGGAAGCGAATGGCCTTCAATGTTGCGCGAGGGTCGGTCTGGATCTAAAGGAACGACCAGGGCGTCGGCTCTTGAAAAAGCAACAATGGAGATCACTCGAATCGCCGGTTCAATCAATTCGAGGGATGCCACAAGGCTTCCTCCGCCAATTGTCCACACTCTTCAAAAGGGACAGCGCATTATTGCCACAGCGAACGTAACACTGAGACTGAATCTACCGTAGATCACATCGTGAGGGAAATAAATGAGTCAGTAGCATCGCGACCAGCACCGAGTCCGATCCCTCGGCAATCATCCCCATGCATATCTTCATACTGTTCCCACCGTCATGGCGCGAATTTTGCCGATACAGGTGAATCGAGACTAGGGGAAGTGCCTAAAGGCCCATTTGGAAGGCAACTTGGAAGGATACCGAAGTTGCCATGCTTTCCGGAAAGAAGCAATACCAACACAAACCAATCGTTTTGTGATCCGACGTCATTAATTTTCGATATACTTTGAAAACAGCAGCACGTACACGAGCGTGAGGTTCTGCAGAAAGGTTTCCTCCTAATGGGATTAGTAGACCGTCAGTACTTGATTCAGAGAAGATTCGCAAGGTTCTGATTCCTTGCCTGGTGCGTTATCTTTGCTTCGTCGAATGCTGTTAACCACGAAAAGGCATTAGACCCCAACAATAGGTTCCGGCTCTCTCCATAGACTTGACATCCTTTCATGTGGCAATGAATTGATAGGGTGAAGAGGGGGTCTACGTCCTTGTAGATCGCTCCGTAGAAACTCCTAAATGGCCGAGTTGGGTCACCGAGCAGTGATGGGAATTGATTGAGTAAGCAAGAATTGGCGAGCTGCCCCTGACCCTAAACGATGTCTCCTGGATCTGAATGCCTATGGCCTGCAAATCGAGCGCTGATGGGAGAAGCAAAAATGTAAAATTAGTTAAACACAATTCATTTCGGCCGAATTTCAATGATGATGATATTGGTGGGTCATTGGTATGTGCATACAGAATACATAGGGTGGATGGCATTATTCGTGAGACATAAAAGAATTGGTGGTGAGATATTCTTCGGAAGAACGATAGTATATGCGGGGATGAAGATGAGGGGCGAGACTTGACGATACGAACCAGAGCATTAGGAGCAATAGTAGTAGTAGCGAGAGGCATTGTGATTGGAAGTGGGGTAATGCGGGCGCGACGACACCGAATTGATGGTATCATCGGTTGAGAGAAAGTGGTTTCGGAATAGCTCCTCATTAGCGATCATGTGCAATAACGAGCTTTGACCGCCTTCCACGCCTGGCTGGCTTCCATAGCCTCTACTCCTCGAAGACGAATGAACTTGTCCATCTCTCTCTCCTGAATGCGATTGAGATCGACATTTTGCCAATAACGGGCAAGGACATAGATGATATCTAGAGCGTCACCCTGTGAAACATGGAAGGAACGCAAGTGGGAAGAAAACAAATGGGATATTGTCAGTTATGCCGAATTTAGACTTCAAGAATATGGGTGGAGCGTTGCAACGTTCCGGGGGGTAACTCACCTCTGATCCACGTCTAATTGGCCGAAGGTATGCGGAGAAGAGCAATACAGTAGTTAGCGTTTCTCGCCGAGTAATCCGGGGTAAACAGCGAACTCACGTTAACCAGGCATTCATCTTAGCCCTCAGGAACTCTGAGATAGAGAGAAACGGCACGCCGTGAATCAACATAATGTTGGAAGTGTCTAACTTTCGTGGTCCCGTTTCACCACAATTGAGTATCTCGATCTGTTTTCGGTAGTTTGAAAAAAAAAGAAGGTTCTGTCAGTTGTATAATAAACTTTATGACGCAACCGACAATCACAAACCTCAATCGAAGGGATAGGTTCGTGATACGTTGCGAACAGACGTGCACTCCAAGAAGAATGAGCGGTGGTCATGATCTCGCTACCTTTGATAGCGAGGCGGACATTTCGGAAGCCACCTTCAACAATGCAGAATATTTCCTGAATGTTATAACGTAATGTCAACGAACAAAGTTGTACAGGTGATATATGTTCACTCACCTCGGTTTCACGTTGTGCACCGAGGGCAATGGTGGTAAAGCTCCCATAGAATGCGTGAGGGATACCAGCATTGGTGAGGAGGTTGGAGAGAACCCTAGCGGCCTCGATCATTTGCTTAGCACGGAAGGTGGTCATGATGACGATGATCAGTGGAGAGAAGAGAGGACTTTTGAACGTGATCGAGTAGGGAGAGGAGGGAAGGGGAAATGTTTACATCGGAATATGGGATTCGAGATGGTCTTTTTAAAGACGCCTACATCGAGGGGTCAGGCTTTGGATCGATGATGAAGTGGGGTAACGAAGGGGTAATGATGAATGTCTAAATCGACAATCGCGGGGCACCCACGATTGCGCATGTGGACCAGGTGTGCGGTACTGAGTATGTCTTAGATTCGTTTTGAATTGAGACTTTTGTTTGGTCAGAGTGTTTTGTTCATTTCTAACCGGAAGACGAAGGGGGCTTCTTCTTTCTTGGAGCGTAGGTATCGAGCGATGCCGTTACGGCAAAATGCTCGCACGCCGACATGAAGAAGGGTCCAGAAACTGGTCCAAACCTCGCCGGAAAAGGCAGGTTTTGAGGGAATCTGGACGAAAATTTTGACACATGATCCGCGAGTGCTAGGCGCAAAATAGTCGGACATCTCACTGTGCTGCGTGTCAGGTGACAATCCTGGTAAACCGCTCCCGAGAAAAAGAGGAGTAATGTGCCTAAGTGTCTGCTGTTTCCTGATGTGGGATAGTTGGATAAGATCAGTGGCAAAATGGCGCTTGAGTGATCGCTTGATGCGTCACTGATGGAAAGGCCAAATCGAAGGCTTGGTAACACACAAGATGCCATTGATAGGAGGCCTCGAACCCCCATTTCACCTCAATCGCCACAGAACAGGCTTTGAGCGCGCTGTCAGTTTCAGTTCTGCACGCTGTTAGAAACGGCCATTCTCAAAGTGGGAAATAAGAAAGGCACACTCTTGTCTCTTGTCGATCAAAACCAACTGGGAAAAAGATGTATAATTTGCTCTAACCGAGTTACACATACAACGGGCAATGTGCTCTTGTGGGATAGCCTTTTAGTCTACCTGTCAGTGGTTCGCTCCACGACGCTTCGTCGAGGTGGGGGGATACACAGTAAGCAGTACGTATGTGACCAAGATAGACGTGGCGATCTCCACAGGGAGGACGCCGGCGGTTGAGTAAAGTATGCGTAAGTCAGACGACCGCTGCAATGACGAGGTTGTGATGATGGGGATGCGATAAGATCATGTCGTGATTTCCCAGGGTTTATCTCCTGACTGCTTGTTGTTCGACATTTATATCATTTTTTTGGGACTTCACCACATTTCGTCATTCTGCGGCTCTCTACTCCTTGAAAATACTTCATTTCATCAGCCATCGTCATTGTTGTTCTGAAGCTGTCTCTCAAGCGCTCCACAATTCGGACCATTTTCTTTCCAGCTTCGCTTCTGCGAATTTGGCACAATCATCCGAAGGATCCGAAATGAACATTAGGCCCTGCTCTTCTGTTGTGGTCGGTAGCATACATCTGCCGAACTGGTCAAGTCTCAACTTAGGGTCAATAACGAAAGCCAACGTGCTCTCAGTGTCCAGGCGGCTATCTTCCAGCCGTGCATTCTCCTCGAGCACACCATCTTCGCTCATATTCACTAATCCACACACGGATATGCGGTCCGTTAGATGGTCCAGATTACATACATCTATTACTCCTTTACAAACCACCTCATGCTTCTCCACGTCGAGCCGACATCCTCGCCTCCCATCTATTACCTCGGTGCTGCGCACAAAAAGCGGACACCTGGACCTCGACCGCAGAATCCAATATGGCTCTCGAAGACACTTGTCGTGGGTCGGGAGACGTTCACCGGTAAGGGATGGTCCATCTGATGGCGAGGAAGAAGCGGCCAGGGCAGCTATTCTGGAAAAGGCTCTGAAAACCAGGCAGCCTACTGATTTACTACTAAGATGTGAGTCGGGGACTCCGTTTGTTCTTCGTTATATTGTTACCTCGTTTAGCTAACGAAATCAATGCGCCTCATTGTTATACTAATCCTCTTTATTCAGGTACAATATTGGATGAGAATGGTGCGTTACGGACTCACTTCGACTTTCATTTCCACCACCAAATTCTTACGAAGTTGTAAAACGACCCTTGCACCTCCCACCGCCTCCTACCTTTTGATCAAAAATGCGATCAAACTTGGTGTGTGCCTTAGGAAGTGTGAAAACAATATCTGGACGGTTCAAAAAATCCGAATTATGTGCAGAGCACCGACTTAATGTGAGTTTTTCAACCCCACGGATTTTTCATGGCGGGGACTACCCTCCGTCGGGTGTCCATTACTATTTCGGGCATCATGCGCCACGCTAATTTCTGTTCTTGTAACTGTGGCTGGCTTCCGTTTTGACTGATGAAATCTTTCCCTTTCACTTATCCATTTCATCTCGCTTGGGCTCTGCCGTCCACGGTGTTGAAACATGCAAGGCTCGGGATCTTCGCAAGATCGACGTACCAAACTTGGTTCCAACGATTCTAGTCCGCAAGGAAGCAATTCTGGTAAATGTCTCTCCGCGCTCTCCATCCCCAACTCGGGATTTCAAATTCATGTCCGACGGCACTCGGAACTCGATACTCATTCTCCCTTCCTGTTGCTAGGTTCAAATACTCCATATACGAGCACTTATCAAATCGAATTGTGTCATCCTATTTGACACCTACGGGAGCACGGAGACCAGGCTTCATTCTATATTTCTATATCACCTTGAAGTACGTCATGATTACTCTGAACTTTGGAATTTGTAATTGGCAATAATTGCTCTGTCGGCATTGGACTTACGCTCCGTTCTCTAAAGCATAACTTACAAGCAAAGAATAGTGGGCTGGCCTATGAATTTCGGTGAGTTTTCAAACTCTCTTACTGGCAGGTGGCAAGGCATGTCTCACCCCTGAACCCAACCTTTTCATTTCAAAACAGAGCGCTAGAATCGATATTGGTGTCGGTTCAGTCTGCACTAGATGCAGAGATGGTTTTCAATCGGCACTTGGTTGGAAGTCTTTTGTCGGAGCTTGAGGAAGATATCGATCGGGATAAATTCAAGAGACTTCTACACTATTCCCGCCGATTAACGAGTTTTTCGAACAGGGCAAAGTTGGTGAGTGTGTTGAAGCCACTTTTGATGTTCGGATGTTTCCACTGTATTGCGTTCGGGGGTTCTTGTCATGCAATGTGCCTCGGCGTCGTTACCATTGGACAGGTCGGAAGGAGCGGGCCCTTTCATTTAAACGGTTGTCTCGTCCGACCACTCCAATCAACTTTGGACAACCCCCTCTTCTTCAAGGGCTCTTTCCCTGCTGCTCCTTGTGGTGCTCTGCCCATTCTGACAGGCACCATCAACCGGTTGCTGTGGTGTACCGTATCTCCATCTCATCGATATGAATCGTATGAAATGGGGTTGTCTGTGTTGGGCGCTCGACGTTGAACTGATTCACAGTTACTGTGAATAGAGCGGTCACGATGGACAACAAGTTAGACGGACATCTCGGTAGGATCAATAAGCGATGACTTGGTTGTTTATGGCAATCGAACTTTGAAAATCCTCCACTTGCCTACAACGGCCTTCCCTTATTCCTGGTTGTTCTCAGATATCGAGTATCGTTACTCACACTGATCTTTGTTTTGATTTTAGGTTCGAGAATCGATTGATGAAGTGCTTGAGCAAGGTAAAGTCTTATCTAAGAATAACCTTTCACGTGAACATGGCATCCTAACTTTCCTTGTTTGTAGATGAGGATCTTGCGGGAATGTATCTCACAGAGAAGAAAGCTGGAACGCCGCGGAACATCAGCAATCATGAGGAAGCTGAGGTGTTGTTGGAATCGTTCTCGAAACAGGTGGAGGAAATTGTGAATGAGACAGAGACTACCATCGTGAGTCCGCCCACGATACTTTATGTGCAAATTTTTGATCTGGACTGATTGATGGTGCTTGTAGAGTAATGTCCAATGGACGCAGGAGATCGTGGAGTTGATTTTGGACTCTAACCGAAATGCGCTACTCGCTTTGGATCTGAAGGTAGATAGTCACCTTGCCTAATCCTGCGAAGTAGGTGTATAATCTACATTACACTAGGTATCTATCGCAACCATGGGCATTGGATTCGGTGCTCTGGTAGCTGGATTTTTCGGAATGAATGTGCGTACCCAATCCGTCGAAACCAATTGTTGCTGACCCATATGTCTACCAGTTGAAAAGCCATATGGAAGAAAGCATGTATGCGTTCGGTGCTGTCTGCCTCCTGGCTCTGCTAGGATCTGGCGGTGCGATGTTGATCGGCTTCCGAATGTGAGCCCGCTGATGATTTTGATCGGGGATGGTAGACGCTGACTGTTATCAACCTCTAGACTTTCAAAAATCCGAAAGGTCGGCTTATCTGCTACGGGTAGCAAGACGAAACGACTTCGGAGTCCACTAGACAGACAGCTGGCGAGATTATATAACGTGGATAGATCTGGGTGGTCGTGATTCATCGGGGGAATCTTTGCATGCATTGTAACTTATTCATACACACCTAACCATCATGAGATAGAACATTCCAAGCGATGATCAGACAGAAACGATGACCGAGTGTCGCGCGTATGTCGTTGCCGACATTGCCGGTAGAAGCCGAAGTTTATCTAATTAAACCTCCGCCTCGAAAAGTGTTTTCTACTGACACGCCACCAAAAAAGAGAAAGATCCCTTAAGCTGTGCGTGTCGCACTACTCTTTTTCCCATTTCGTTTCTGACTGAACTCATACGTTTTTTCTCTTTCCACCTCTCATATATCCATTCTCTTACATCTGCTACCCTCGAGATTGGATCACATCGCTCGTTCATTTATTTTTCTCACCAACCACTTAACAACGACCCCGTAACTGCTGCGCACCCCAGCTGGCGCTACTTGTGCGACAACCTCAAATTACATAAACCACCACCTCGCACTCTTCAAATACACTTGGTCAACGATCTCAGGGGGAATCATGGTTTTAGAAGATAAATACATAGGGCTGGCGTTGGCGGTGTCAAGCTCGTTAGCCATTGGGACCAGCTTCATTATTACGAAAAAGGTGAGAGAGTACTTGCTGCGCATCTCTTGCCAGGCTAATGGGTGATCGGACATGGGTTGCCATGGTTGTAGGGCTTGAATGATGCAGCCCAGACATCGGCGTATGCCACTGCTTCTGAAGATAGAGCTTATCTGACGAATCCTATATGGTGGGCTGGAATGATCACCTGTAAGTCCACTTGGTTTCTTCTTATTCATGGTCCTAATCGGTGTCCTCGATTGTAGTGATTATGGGAGAGAGTACGTTGCACACATGACTGGACATCGGATGATGTGGGCTAAACCTTATTTTTGCACAGTTGCCAACTTTGCTGCTTACACCTTCGCTCCTCCAATATTGGTGACACCACTAGGAGCTCTCAGCGTGTTGATAGGGTGAGTCCCTCCCGCTGTAGAATGGGAACATCGGCTTGGTCCTAATTGTCCAACACAGCGCTGTACTTGCCTCGTTCCTGCTAAAAGAAGAACTAGGTCACCTCGGACGCATTGGGTGCACACTATGCCTTGTGGGATCATTGATCATCGTCCTGCATGCTCCAGAGGATAAAGAAATTCAAACTGTAGACGAAATCTTAAATTATGCTGTTCAACCTGGTGAGTGCCACGTTCTCACCTATTGCTCGAGAGAGGGTTCTCAACTATCACGTTAGGCTTCATGTTATATTGTTTCACAGTCCTGGTATTTGCACTTATAATGATTTACGGTGTCGCCCCTAAGTTCGGGAAAAAGAACCCTATGGTCTACATTTCGATATGTTCGACTGTCGGTAGCGTATCGGTCATGGCTATCAAAGGATTTGGAGTGGCTGTCAAGCTGACTTTGTCGGGAAACAACCAACTCACCCATCCTAGCACATATGTGTTTGGAATCGTAGTCGTGGGTTGCATCATGGTGCAGATGAACTACTTCAACAAGGCTTTGGATATCTTCTCCACCAACGTGTATGTGTTCTTGTGATTTCAAGTCCCTTATCCGCCCAACTGACGATGACTTGTAGTGTCAATCCGATGTACTATGTGACGTTCACGACAGCTACGATCATTGCATCTCTCATCTTGTTCCAAGGATTCTACAATACCACCAATGGCAATACCGTCTCGCTGATATCAGGATTTATCATCATCTTCCTTGGTGTTCATCTCCTCAACCTGTCTCGAAAATCAACCACCCTACAAACTCCAATCGATGGACATATACCCCACCTTCCATTAGAGAATGGATTTTCTAATCCGAGGCTGAGCCTGGATAGTTCATGGAGCGGTCAAGGCGGGGGAACGATGAGCGCGGGTCATGTGAGGAGAGGCAGTTTTGGAAGGGCGAACGGATATACAACTGGTGGACATGACCATGAAGCAGTGGGATTGTCTCAACTGAGAGAGGAAGAAGAAACAGATGATGGTGAAGATGCGGATGAACGGACTGGGTTACGGAGCGCTACAAGGAGAGGGGACCTGGAGTCTGCCGGTGGTGCTCGGTAACGATAAAAGTCGTAACCTTTTCTTCTTTTTCATATCTTGGCTTTCCTTATGCTCGGTGTGGGGCGCGGTGGTTGTGGTTTGAGTTTTTAGAGTTGAATCAGCTAAATTTGCTCAAGATCGCATTTACAATTCGTCCTCCTTCACTATTTCCTGCAACCTTCTTTTCCATATATCCCCCTTCCTCGCAACTCTATCTCCTTTTTCATACTCTGTTTTGGTGCATTATGAGTGGACTTTATATTCCTGTATCACAAACATTGCAAAGCATACTCACGTTTCTCTCGTAAAGTGTGATTGGGGGATGATGATGCTATGTGAGACCCTGATTGATGCACGTGCAATTGAAATTTCTGGATTGGCTCTTCAAGGCGTTACAATGTGGACCAACACACGCACCGTCAGCCGATCCATCAGGTCATTACGAACAACGTCAATTGGACATTCTCGTGGCGTGGTTCTTTCTTCCAGTGGGATTTCAAGCCGAGCGTTATGTCGGACACACGATTATCGCCGGATCAACAACATTCCAAATACGCGTCATTTGGAATTAGACTCTGCACCGAATACTAGGACTGGTGTTCGCCTTTCTTATAGCACTTAACTTTCGACAGATCTCAAGGAAACTAGTCATACGATGGCAGCTGAGGAGACGCCTGCTAAGACATCTGCTGCTAAAGTCAGCACGACGGATAGGTTGAACAAGTTGAGGGCGTTTTTGAATGAGAATAATGTACAGGCATAGTAAGTTGCTTATATACCTGATGCGTCATATGGAGTAGAAGCGCTGACGTTTTTTCCATGATTTGAAGTGTTGTACCATCAGAGGATCAACGTGAGTTTGTGGGGTAGATCAAGAACCTACAAGTAACGCCTAACCCCTCCTATTTTACACCTCACTCATCGTTCAGACTCGAGCGAATATCTAGCTGATTGCGATTCAAGGAGGGCATTTATATCAGGATTTACGGGTTCAGCAGGTATGTATCATAGGAGACATCGACTGACCGTTGAGAGTCAACTAACATACAACCTATCATTTTCGCCTGAAATTGTTCACCAGGATGCGCGGTCATCACTACAGATAAAGCGTACATGTTCACGGATGGAAGATATTTCTTACAAGCAGCAGAGCAAATGGATGAGTGAGTCACACGAGCGGTCTACTGAGTGGATGGCTGGTGAATGACTTACTTCGTCATGATACAGGAATTGGACTCTTATGAAGCAAGGTCTACCAGGTTAGCTCTCGATGCGCTCACGATATCGCCACAAACCACGGCATTCACCTTTACTGGGTTTCAGACGTACCGACATGGCAAGAATTCCTCAGCAAAGTGAGTGAAGCTCCACAACACAAGATGAATCATCCCATCTCGTAATTGACTTGTTCGACAACCCAACCTTTTGTTCACCCCCCTACCCTCAACCTCTATTATACTTTACTGCGGTTTTTTAGAATCTCGAGAAAAATTCGCGGATAGGAATTGACCCGACATTAATCACAGCAGGTAACGTGACTCTTTACCCCTGATTCTCAATGCCGACCTTACTTGGGCTGTGCAACCTCCACCCACCCACAAAGCCGATGCAAAAGCGCTCAAGACTTCTTTATCACCCATCGGCTCCGAAATCGTACCATTGACTACCAATTTGGTGGATCAGGTTTGGGGAGAAGCAAGACCTGCGCGACCCAAGAATAAAGTGTTTCCTTTGGATATTGAATATGCTGGTGAGTCTTTTCTTGTTACGTCCTGAGGAATTCCGGCTTCAATAACAGTGACCGATGACTACCTTTTTGCAGGGAAGTCTTCTGAAAACAAGATCAAGGAATTGCGTGCGGAGTTGGCTAAGCAGCAGAGTGGTGCTGTTGTGATTACTATGTTGGATGAAGTTGCTTGGTTGTTTAATCTTCGTGGGAGCGATATTGATTTCAATCCAGGTAAGCTGTTGTTTGGTTCTATATGCTGGGCTGTAGTCAAGCAGTAACTCATTTTCTGTCCTTGTTTAGTCTTCTTTTCATATGCCCTCGTTACAAACACCTCCGTAACCCTTTACATCGATTCTTCTCAAGTCCCTGCGGACAGCTTTGCTTCTCATTTGGCCGGAACGGATGTCCAAATTCGATCATACGATTCCTTCTTTGAGGATCTCCAATCCCTGTCGCAGAAGCTATCGGAAGCAACTGGTCCAACTAAAGTTTTGATCGGGAACAGAGCAAGCTTGGCTGTTGCCAATGCCATTGGCGAGAAAAACGTTTCCATCGTTAAATCTCCCGTTCAAGATGCCAAAGCTATCAAGAATGATGTTGAAATTGAGGGGTTCAGGCAATGTCATATTCGAGATGGAGTTGCACTTGTGAGTTCGCGGAATTATCCTGTTCTGGACCTTTTGTTTTGGGTTTCCCAAGCTGATTGCAGATTATACTTTTGTGTACCACTCCCCATATTGAATAGGCAAGATACTTTGCTTGGTTGGAAGAACAGCTTAACCGAGGGCTTCAATTGACTGAATCAGAAGGTGCTTCTCAGCTCGAACGATATCGATCTGAAAACAAGCACTTCAGAGGACTTTCGTTCACTACTATTTCATCAACTGGACCTAATGGAGCTATCATACACTATTCTCCTAATCCAAATGATTGTTCCATTATCCAGAAGGAACAAGTATACCTGTGTGACTCGGGGGGCCAATATAGTGATGGAACAACCGATGTTACCCGTACTTGGGTGAGTCCCATCGTTTACCCCACCTGCTGGACTGTGCGAGGTAGCTCATTAATAAATTCCCTCTCATTTGTTGCTATCAGCACTTTGGCGAGGCAACTGAAGAGGAGAAACGCGCATTCACGAGGGTTTTGCAAGGTCATATCGCCATCGACACTGCCATATTTCCCACTGGTACAACAGGTGAAGTGTGCCTCTGTAGCTATATAGAGCAGAAAGGAAATAGATTGACTCACGATAGAATATTCTGAAACACAGGTTACCTCATGTAAGTGCCTGTTTAAATTGGCCCTTGGCATCGGCTAGAGCTTATATTGATATTGGGTGCTCATTCTGGATCACTAACTTTAATCCCAAATTAGTGACTCGTTTGCTCGACGTGCACTATGGCAAGATGGTCTGGATTATAGGTGAGTAAGCTCCAGAAAGCCGGAAGCGTTGCTCGGAGTTGTCCTCAATCGGTACTTACATCCGCCATCCATCCATAGACATGGTACTGGCCATGGTGTTGGCCACTTCTTGAACGTCCATGAAGGTCCTCAAGGGATTGGTATGCGCCCTGTATACAATGAGACGCCACTCAAGCCCGGAATGACTGTCTCAAATGGTAAGTGTACACGTTTTCTCCGAATTAGAATAAATCACTAATGACACGTGTCTTGTCTCCTCCATTTCCGTTTTCGAAAAATATATTTTCTTTGCCACCCTGTCCATAGAGCCTGGATACTATAAAGATGGACACTTCGGAATTCGCATCGAAAGCATTGTCATCGTGCGCTCCGCCGACACCCCACACAATTTTGGTAACAAGGGTTACCTCGGTTTCGAGCATGTGACAATGTGTCCCATCCATAGGAAAATGGTGGACAAAGATTTGTTGAGTCCTGCTGAGGTCAAGTGGTTGGATGATTATCACAAAGAAGTATTGGAAAAGGTGAAGCCAGGTTTAGAGGAGGTGGGAGATAAGAGGGCGGTGACGTGGCTGGAAAGGGAGTGTCAACCTCTTTGAAATCGCGCCCGAGGGATGCTGCGCGTGTGTTATCATGCTTCTTTGGGGTTGGAGAAAGAGTCATGCCCCTTTTTGGGCGCTTGTTTCATCCTACCATCAGGACCATTGCGTGTAAATCCCTTTCAAGGTGCATGAGGACAACCCCTCAGCATTGTGGATACATTTTCCTAGTTCTGCCGATGACTAATTGGAATGAGTAGAGTGTATGGCGGTGCTCTGTGTTTTGAGTAGACGTCCCGTCGCTATGGTACTCCAAGTTTTGTATTGTGTCATCTGGGGATCCATCACGTTCTGACAGATCTCAAGACAATTTGGACCAATGAGATGGAGAATATGCTTTGGTTCCGGCAGGGCCTCAGGGTATTGCTCTGCCACCTTGGAATGTTCCCCGGCATCGCTTTCCAGATCTTCGATTCCGCTTTTTGCTTAAGCTTTATATGGGTTGTGAGAACCTGAACTAGTCCGACATGAGGCGAGGCAACTTGCCGCTCTCCACAGTCGTATAAGATCTGCTGCAATAGGGCAGATTTTCAACACCTCGCTGAATCTCTGCTCGTTCCTCCCTTGGCTCCTGCCACCTATTTCGGGGTCATCCCATAACCTTTACACATCCACCTCAGCCACGCTTCTCCCTTCGTTCGCTATCAAGTTGAAAACATGCCTGGACTTTGCAAAGACTTTCAGGAGAATGGCTTTTGCGACAAGTTAGAGTGCGAATGGAGCCACGATATCCATCAATTTTGTTTCGATTGCAATGCGATCCTCCCCAATCGATATGAAATGTCCAAGCATATTATGGGACAGAAGCATTTAGCGGCCGTTCGCACCCGCCGCAATTTCGAGGAGCTGACTTGCCCCGTTTGCGATGTGAAGGTCCCAGGTGGTGACAAAGGTTGGACACAACATGTCAAGGGGAAAAAGCATCGAGAAGTGCTGAGTACCAAATCCGCGTCGGACAGGACAACGTACTCTTCTTATGGTGAAGGGGATGATACCGAATTGCGGCCGAGGGTAATCATCAAGCAGGAGGAGGGGATAAAATATTGTCAACCTTGCGGAAAGACAATGAAGAAGTTTCAGTGGAAAGAACACAGGAAGGGGAAGGCGCACAAGCAAAAGGTTTCTCTTATGGAGGTAGCCAAGACTCTAAAAGAGCTCAAGAAGGAGCAGGAGGAAGCTGCAGAGGGTGATGCTACACCGACACCAACTCTGGGATTCGATCTATCACAAGTGCTGCCGCCCGTGTCTATGTGGGGTTTCCATGATGCAGGGGATTTTTTCAGCCGTTTAGACAGGAGTCTAGATTAGAATTGGTTTTGGCGAAGATCAAATG
The DNA here is from genome assembly GCA_019633455.1 of Tulasnella sp. 419. Lineage (NCBI taxonomy): Eukaryota > Fungi > Basidiomycota > Agaricomycetes > Cantharellales > Tulasnellaceae > Tulasnella > Tulasnella sp. 419. The sequence goes on along the minus strand of WSUA01000145.1, from coordinate 5,537 downwards.
GAGGGATGGAGAGCGTGGAAAGCGCTCCAGGCTTGAGGTATGCATCATCATCGTCCTCCTCGAGTAGCCCTGAGTGCTCACTTCAAAAAGCTTCATCATTATTAAGATTAAGTTTTTTGAACTGTATCGTTTTGAAACCTATGTCATAGGGCGAACGTATGAGCCGTCTGTCATAGAGGACTGTGACATCTCTAGAGATCACAACTTCATCTGGCACTGGAAGTTAATCGTATAATGCTATGCAGAACGATGTTCACTTACGAAATATGTGATTGCTATGACTACGATGTACGTTCCCAAGCTCCATGGCGTCTATCCGCGAGCTGCGTCGGGTACCAGGATACTAAGCGCCCATCGAAGGGCGGGAGATGGGATCCAGACCCGGAGAGACTTTTCCCGCCACACAACCATATTACTCTCCGATCAACACGTTTTATAGCAGCCTCTCAATTGTTTTCCCATGACAAGTTGACGTGGTTAGAGTAATGACGATCGCTGGGTCATAACTTTGATGGTCGAGGATTAATACTATTGGTCAATACGGGTAAGCCTTGGGTTAGCTGGCAGAGGCTGCGCCTCCCTGATGATACAGAAGAAGTTATGTCAATCAGAAAACCCATCTAGGCACAAAAGCGAGTTGAAGGAGCGGGATCGACTGCTTTTTAAGAACAAACTTCGGATTCTATTGGTAGGAAACAAAAAACGTGGGCTAGGATTAGTAATCGAACATTTATTTATCGACATTCTGACGAACAGCAATATCTCCCTCTTGACTAAATTCTTCCTTGGCTGCTCTTACGGGTGAGCTACAAACATGCCTCGATTCGAATGTGGCAACTGTGGTCGAGTTTTCAAAGCTCTTGAGAGTCTTAGTCAACATCACCAGGCTACTCGTCACACACGTCATGGCTGTTTGTGTGGAAGGAAATTTGTCAGTCGAGAGGCTCTTGATGACCATCGACATCACTCTTCGCAACATTTTGGAAAAATCTGCGAAGACTGTGATGAGGATTACTCAGAAGAGAACCTTCTAGATGCGGTCAGCAATATATACCCTTTCTAGATCGAATCGAATCCTAAACTATGTTTGCGTGCGTTGGTAATTAGCACATTCGTGGAAGAAGAGGTATTGCTCAAACTCGGAACTGTCTTTGTGGTAGAAAATTCAAGACCATTTCTGATGCTTCACAACACGCTCGTGACTCGACTATCCACATTTTCTGCGAACCTTGCAGAACGCTGTTTGAGTCTGAAGAAGATAGAAAGGTGTTACTTTGTCTGTTCTCTTGGTTTCCAGTGACTATGCCATGTTGATGCCGATTTCTAGTGCCATAACATTATATTCCATAAACCTCCCCCTGAGTCAGAGACACCTCCAGGCGAGTCTTCAGATCCAACCCCCGATGTTCCCAAGGCTTCAGAAGCTCCAGAAGCTCTTCCATCACCCACGCCCGCAGCGTCATCACAGAATGCTGGTGATGAACCTGCTGCCACCGTGCAACATGATGCGCGTGTTCCAATCTGCGGTCTATGCAATACGTATCCAGAACATAAGATGGTTACTGAATGTGGGCACTTATTCTGTCGCGAAGTGGGTTTTAATACATCGATTCACCGTCTCTGCTTGTGATGCTCACCTAAATACTCGTCTAGTGTATCCATCATAAATTGCAGGAAGAGAATTGTTGCCCTAAATGTGGGGTGTTCACAACCATATATGGTCTCCGAGATGTCTTCTTTTGATAGACACCAGTCTCTGATTTAGTTGATCCAGTAAGTTGGTGATTTGCTGTTTCATCGAGGCGATCATGACCGCCTACATAGATCCATCTGTATCATGGCGATTACGGACCAAGGGAATCTTGTGGGATCACCCTGCACCTCTTGATGCTTCGATATGTATTTCTCGGTGAACTCCCAAAGATGTACTCGGGGTAATAACGATCTTCTTGCACAGCCTCTTGCTGATAATCCTGCCGTTCGTTACTGAAACAGATGCGTAGCTCGCTGAGAAAAGCTGATTACACAGATATATATACGTATTGCCTTCGTAATGAGAGCTATACCTAAAATCGTGAGTTTGGTGCCTCGTCGGTGCATTGATGCAGCCTAATTAATTCCGCTGAATCACTAACCTATGGCCGCCATCCTATAGTTTCAATTGTTTTAATCACAATCTAGCCGAATGATTATTGAAGTGAGGTATCGCGAAGCGCAAGCAGCGTCTGTGATTCTGTCTGGTGATACCGGCGGATGGACCCTTTCACGTAACCGGCATCAGCTTATAGTGAAAATCTTCATCATAGAGTCAGCGTACTTGATTCCCCTGAATATGGGATCCGAGGTACCTTCCGACTTGACAGCAATCTCGTAGGGTTGCATGTGGATTTTCACAGTTGACAAACGTCTAAGAAAACCCACCACTGATGTCGCAGTTGCCAACTTCACAGAGAGTCAGCCCACATATATAGTACGATTTCCCGGATAGGTGCATTCTCAATGGATGTACTTGCATTGTACATATCACTCCGAGGAAAGCAAATTGTCGGGATCGTTACACCGACAGCTTGAACTTTCCAACCTACTACCTGGATAGCAACGGCTAACAACATGTAACGTCCCCAAGGATGAAACACAACTGACTGAGAAACATCATCCAAAGTTATACTTTTAGTGTTGCACCGGACATTGACCCCATCCGGTTCCCTGTGGCTTGTATGATGAGCATCAGCGGCCAGGGACCAAAGTTGCCCATCGTTGAGTGTCTTGAGCACTGTAGTCTGAATGGCGGTCTTCTTTGGTTCACATCCATTCTCAGGTATGTTTGGAAATCGATTACACCGATTATGGGGATCGACAAACCTTTGGAACTAAACTAAACCCGACGACATAGGGTCCTTCCAAACACCGAAAAATGCATGTTGCTTGTTAATATTGATTGTTCGATTCAAGTTTGGACCTCAGCTACTCATGGCACTTCCTCGGATACATTTCACGAAGTCGAATCGTAGGATGGGAATATCTATCCATTGGCATATTTCACATGATCCCAGGTGCTCATCCGATGTGTACACCGGTTCGGGATTTCTAAGGTGTCTCCCACCACGAACTCGCCAGCATGGCCCAATTCACATGTGGCAACTGCAACCGTTCTTTTCAAGTTTTTCAGAGTCTTCAACAGCATCAAAAAGCGACAGGTCATGACCGTCATCAATGTGTTTGTGGGTCCTGGTTCGGGAGTAGCCACGCTCTTGATCAACATCGTCACTCCTCGTCCGCCCACTTTGGGAGAATCTGTGCCCTTTGCGATGGCGATTTCTTCGAAGAGGGTGATTTGATGAGGCTAAGTAGACACTCCGTTCTTGAGGTTGACTGACAGACCATCAGGACCCTTGTATTCTAGCATGTTGAGGGAAGAGAGGGATACCAACCAAGTCGAAATTGTTGGTGCGGGAGAAACTTCAAGACAGTTGAGGATGCCATTAAACATGCACGAGATTCGACGTCTCGCCATCCTTTCTTTTGTGCGAAGTGTGAAGTACTGTTCAATAACGAGGATGATGAAAAGGTGCGAAGGCGTTGATTCTTTCTCATCCCTTGACTCATACCATATTCTAGTGTCATGATATTCTGTACCACGATGCTCATTCCGAAGGGACAGACGACTCTTCAGGTAAGTCCGGCTCCTTAATTTGCCAATGTGGTGGTATGCCTGAGGATACTATGTGCTGATGCGTCTGACCGCTTCACCCTCGTTCAATATCAGACATGTCAACATCACAGGTGTCGACGGGTCCCATTGATAATGAAGTTCCAATCTGTAAAGTTTGCCTTAATCGACCTGATGACAAAGTGGTGACTGACTGCGGGCACCTATACTGCCGTAAAGTATGTTTCACTTTCCTCCAATTGCTTGACACTTAACTGATTGCTATATACAGTGTATTACTTCTGCTTTGATGGATGCACCCCGTTGTCCTGTCTGTCGCGTTTTTACGACTATGGGTGGCTACGTGCTGTCTTTTTCTAGGAATATCTAGCACTCGGCTTAACATTTACAAACACTCTCCACCATACGAAGCAGCATGTCTTGTGCATTCCCCTAATCAGTGCGTTAACCCTTCCATGTTTATCAGCTCTTTAGTAAAGCCAATGTAAATCGGGAAATCGTGTCATATCATCAATTTGGTTCGAACGAGGCTAAAGTATTGGGTACGCTTGTATGTGATAACTGGCTCCCGTGTCAATCTGGGAAAGCTCAAGTGACT
>WSUA01000144.1:14115-29375 GCA_019633455.1 Tulasnella sp. 419 | reverse complement strand
TGTTACATGTTTAGCTCCCTAAATCACACTCCCAGAAGGGTCTTACTTTCCAAGACAATTCCGCTTATCGAAGAATCCCTTAAATCTATTGAGTCTTCCGATCCGTCAAACTATGGGAATGGAACGGGATATTGGGATGACCTCTGCCTTGGCAAATTGTTGCTTGGTGTTTGCTTGCGATACGTCGCCTATCCAGTGCGTCATTGTTTATCCTGTTTTGTTTCACAAACCGTGGGTCTGATGATGTCTTCGATGTAGGATCCCCAAGCAGTTGAAGATCCGTCAGAGGATCTCAAAATCGACGTAGAAGCAACTCGGAAAAAGGCATTTGAGGCACTCAAGTTCGTTTATTCAAATGGTACCAAGATCGAGCTAGATCACTACCTGGTTTATTGTGCACGTAAGTATGCTTTATGGACCTTACCATATCTGAACTGATCACAAAATCCGGTAGATTACGAATTGGGAAAACTTTACGCCAGGACTGGTGATATCACCAAGGCACGACATGAACTAGAATTAGTGGCGTCTGGGAAGCCGTTAGAGGTCAATGCTTCAGGGAGAAAAGGGGGGAAATACAGCTTGGAGGTGTGTACTAACCCAGAGTTTCCAAGTTTCATCCTAGATTAAAAATGCCTCATTTCAACAGAACGCACTCCACGTCCGTACACACGCTGCATTAGAAGCTCTTGACAGCGGTGACCTTCTTTAACCGAGCCCATTCATTTTGCCTTAGTCTTCGATCCAAGCATACGATCTCGATTACTGCATCTTTTCGGTTCCGAACCGTTACATCGTTGTCATGACTTTTTCATCCGATAAACAATGTTGGGATTTTTTACGCCACGCAGAACCTCGCGGTACATCCAAATTTGTTCTACATCTAATCAAATGCCTATAGACTTCTCGACCGATCCTCTCGCTACTGTAGGCAGTGTCACCCTGTAGACCAGAACCTGGCTGTCCAGGTCTTCTCCGTAGCTTGATGAATAAGGTTGACCGGCCGCGACTCCATCAAGTGTGATAAAATCGTTGTCTGAGAATACAAACAGGAAGTAGTCGTCCGGCGTTGTCGGATCTTGGGTTGGCGCAAGGGCAAGACCCTCCCATTTAGCGTTGATCAACATTGCGTCAGAAGTACCTCCTATAAATTAATGCCATAAATAAGCGTCATGAGATAGTGTAGATCCTGCTTCGAGGCTTACCATTGTGTAGAGAGAAGCGGGAGAGCTGAGCAGAGTCAAGAATATTAACGAATGGCGTATATGTCGCAGGAGTTACACTGGGTTCTAGTACTCCATTAGGAGCCACAGGCGTCGCTCCGTCGAAAAGGGTACCGTGAATATCAGTAGCTGAGGTGATGTCAAATACATCGACAGATCTATTAATGAAAAGTTCGATTGAGTTCCTGGTCCCGGCAGTCACATATAGAATTATATAGGTTAACACACTTGTATGCCGACTTGGTATCATGTTCATCATCGCCTCTTCCCTTACCATCCCTTGAAAGAACCAGGAATTGCTTTTCATTCAAGTAATGGATCTCGCTCTGGGCAAGTGTTTTGCCTTTGGAGGTTTGGGGTAGGGGTACCACCCATTCTCCGACAAGCGGCGGTTTAAGTGATGTCAAGAGTGGCTGGACCTTCCAGGCAAAGAGACGTGTATGGCGACTTGTGGCCTATTTTAAATTACGATTGAGAATATCTGAGGATGTGGAGCAAAGGGCATGCCAGTCACCTTGTCAGCACCTCCGTCTTGGATCGTCGCAGATTGAAGCATCGCATATAATGTCTTGCCATCGGATGAAATCGTCAATCCTTCAAATCCTATGTCGACAACCGTCAGTCCTGTTGAAGAGTCGGTTCTCACTGATGTTGAGGTCACATACCTGCATTGGCGGCGCGTCCTCGGTCAGGCTCGTCGGCTGATGAAAAATTTATGCTCCCGTTTACGTAGGGTATGACCGCTTCCGGAGGCTTGATCACGGACAGCAGCGTACCGCTTGGCAGGAATCGGTAGACGTAGGCTCCGTATTCATCACTGACCCAAAACCTAATGGGCTGAATACATCAGGAAATGCGGCGCAGCAGTGACACATAAGACGTACGTTTTATCATTGTTCAAAACAAGTCCTTCAGCATCCAGGGAGAGTGTATTCTTGGTCCCGGAAGGTATGGGAAGTTCTGGATCCACTGGATTGGCTGGACGGACTCCCAATGCATCAAGTCCCGTCGGCTTCTTCAATCCCCGTTCCCTATATAGAAGCGTCTTCTTGTATTTCAACTTGAGCGTCTGCTGAGCATCGGCAAAAGAAAGAGGAGTCGCTCCATCATACGGGGTAAGAACGAAGTCGAATTCATGTTGCCGGGTTTGCCAATCAACAGTGCCTTCAACGCTGGTAAGTAACCGTAAGAGTTAAATCCTGCGACGATGGGAACAATTCCAAAGGACTCACTTGTACCCGCGATCGGGCTGTGTGACGAATGTACCAACGAACGTTCCGTTGATGGTTTTCTTGAAAGTTCCTCGTTTGATTGCAACGGCAGAGCCCTATGTTATCATCAGTAAATTTCAGATTGGACGGTGAGAGACGGGTCTTCTCTGTACGAACCAGTCCTCCAAGTGTGTCGCCTGTGGAATCTCTAGCCCTTGAAGGTACCAGACCGAACGCTACCAATCCTTTGTTGACAAACCCGGTTAATGCCCTAGGTTCAACAGGGATGGCGGCAACTTGATTCGATAGGACCAAGAGGGATGGGAGGAGATAGATATTTGACCACATGTGGAAAGCTATTGACCCAGGTCCAAAGGCATGAGCTTTGCGAATTTTTTGGTTTTATGTGTCTTTCTCATTAGATTCTCCCCATGGCATTCTATTCGGCCTGAGGAGTGATGAGAAGTCGCTTGCCACTAAGAAGTCGTGTGCCAATATTATAATGGCAGGCCTGCGAGCGGTACCTCGCACGCCGGATGAGAAGTACGCATATGCTCCCAGGATTGGGTCACGTCGTGCGACTTGAAAAGTATTGGAGGGATGTCGGGGATTCCTTGCCATCGTTGGGTGGTTGAGATTGGCTTCCTGATTGTTGCACATGTGGGTGGTCTTCGAGATCATGCTGCTATTCAAGGCTTTCTTCGTGTAGGCGAGAACCGGAATGGCGCCCACGAGGTGCATAACAACGCCAGAGTGAGTCTGCTGGCTGTGCCATATAATCAGACTCTCAAAGAAAGCCAAAGACGCACAATGACGTTGCCTCCCTCGGATTACAATGGTACAAGGATATATCGAGACTATCAGCCGAACTACGGCGCCGCCGACTCACAAAATGATCGATATGGCTGTGTGGTTCATTCATATGCGGAAGCTAATTCAAAAAACGTTTCTGATGCCATCAACGCGATGTCAACGCGCAAAGATAGCACAATTACGGAAGAGTTCAAACTGGGGTTGACGTTGAAATGTTGACCAATGATGTCCCTTGCACGTGACTTTGTATATTCCTCTTGGCGCTTTTAGGAAATTCCATCAACTGGTCCCTTACAACTTTGCCCACAAATGGCTGCCCTGGACTCCTCCACTCGCTAGCAATTTTATCTCAATGGTAGCGGCATTTTTTGGTCACCAGTGGCGTAGAAATGTCACTTATGTAAAATGCCTCAAAATGCCTCACTTTCCTGGCCCTTGAAACTTGTTACATCCACTCGGAGGGGGCTATTTACCATATCGCCCAAGCGATCCAAGCACAATTCCTACTCGGTCTTCAACTTGGGTGTAAAGGTTTACGTTCAAGCCTCCAATGAACTCACTCGATTTCGAATAAACGCACAGTAAGAATCCAGGATCACGATTCTTCGGGTTGTGCCAATTAGGTATATCCGCCGGCTCCCATACACCCTTTCTTGACAATGGCGACGTGCCTCAAGCAATTCGACAGGTGACGGCGGCCCAAAGTTGTGACCAACCCTACTTAAGGAAATGTGCTTCGGCTCCGACCTCTTCCTCTCCACAACACTTGTGACCCCCCAAGTGACGGTACTTTATAACATCCGAGTTGTCAGGTTCTCTCACAGTGGCTGAAAGCTTGGAACCACCGGCGGATTCCTTAGATATCCAAGGATCTCAAATCCCAATTAGAAGCACTTCTTTGCTTTGAGTCCAGAAGCTTTTCCCTATCTGACAAAATAACTCTTTTCGACACCCCTATTTTCGCCTTGCCCCTGCTGCCATATTCTCTCGTTTAGGCGCGACCCGCGGGTTAATCCCATTCGTTATTTCACTCGTGTCGCATTAGCTTTTTGGCACGCCGGCCATCTCCACCCCGTGCGATGATTAAAGCTCAATATCCCAAGTGGCGGTTTTATGGCGGCTGTCCCACCGCTGTGGAGATGACACGAGCCAGGTGGGTTGGGTGCTCGAGCTTTTTTACTCTAAAATGTCTGTCATGTTTAATCCAGTTTCTTAAAATGGGACTCGGGGATTGGATGGACATTCCCGAAATTATGCGTTCAACTCACAATTCAAAGACTATCAGGTTTATCGCCGCACTGAAATGCTGCATTGATAAGTAACAAACCCATTAGCGACTCACCTGTCAGACAATTCAGGACTGTATCTGGCTTTCATTGAATTAGCATCCGGGAATAACCAGATGACTTTATGTTGGGTTGAATTGCATATTTTAACGTTCAGCATTGATTGGTAAATCAGTACTACTGACTTTCGACCAGATTTCTCACAGATTAGCCCAGATCATGGTGGCTAGCAGCTCAATCGTGATTGTAAATAATGTTTTGATGAAATTTTTCACTCCATCACTGGCCAAACTATTATTGAAATAAGAGCCGCCAAACCGTTCCGGGCCGAGCGCCCCACATATCCCGGTCTATTCTTAACCCACTATCTAGCCGTGGATATGATATGATGGTAGCTATCGGGGCCTATGCGATCTAAATATTGTTATAGAAACATGTCACAACGCCGCCCACGAAGATTGTGCTATTAAAGGTAGTCCACCCGACGATCGAAAGCAAAGATAGGACCCTAGAGAAGAATGAATCGCTCCTAAGTGATTTCTGATGACAAGATTATTTAAAATAAGCTGGATCGGTTGTTAGATCTGTAATCGGGTTTAGCTGTGTATTGAACCGTTCACCCGTGATATTATTGAACACTGAAGTGGACAACTTTCTACAATTGCAACGTACGTAACTGCGGGAATCTCTTTTTTGCACGAAATCCCGCTGATTAACATTTTTCATCATGCTGCTGCAAAATGGTATGCAATTCTTCATAATTCCGGTCATCTAGTACCATGTATCATGCTATGTGCTCCTCATGAATCGATGGGGATAGCAGGATTTCGGTTTCCTCCTGTTGGTTCTCTGCTTCCAGAATCCGGAATTCATGTCGAAGCGGAATATCGTGCGCCTTAACCCAAGACCAGGAGCTGCCCGTATACCATTTCCAACCGACGAATAAACCTTGATGGAGAAATCAGGGACTCAATCACGGTAACTTTCCCTAAGGGACGGCCATCAGGACTTACTGAGAAAGAAGAATATATTGAGGTAGTTAGACACGAAGTGCCTTGTGTCAAACTGTGCACCAAGAAATGCTCTGAAACCTGAGGTAAACCCATGTTCGAAGCACAGCACAGAGGAAGTTGAGTCACCGGTGTATCGATGGCATTGACTTGGATAAAAAGAACCAGACATACCACTAAACACCAGCACAAGCAAGCAGGACATCAGTGCGAACCATGCTGTGTAAGGTTGAAACGGAGATCTGTACGGCAGATCTGCCATAAAACGTGGAACAACATCAGGTCCTTTTCTGAAATCACGCGGCCTCATGCACAAACAGCACACCCCACCTGATCTACTATATCCTTGAGCCTTTAAACCTGCGACCATTCTTAAATAACCGATGCAGAGTATACACCAAGAGACGAGCCCAGCAACAGAGCTGAGATTTACGAGCCACATTAAGGCTCGCGTTGTGTCTTCGCGTACACTAAGATAAGCCAGGCTTCCTAAACTAGAAGCCGACAGCACAGCGACGTATGGAACCCCATGTTTATTGGTACGCTTGAGAGCTTTCGGGGCGTGGTTGTCATCCGCTAGAGCTACTAAAGACCTGCTACTGATGAAGATGCTCGCGGCTCCCTGTAGTTACCGATCGTCAGAACCAACGAGCTTAGTGCATGCTGTGACTCAATTCTGAAACACATTACCGATGAGAACGCACTCGTTAGGACAATGGCATTGATTACCGAAGCTATAGAGGTCTGTATGAGAAACGATATGTCAGCGCGATCGTGACCCGATTAGGCCCTCGGACCTGAGAAAAGAGCATCAAGCTCAATAGAATACGTCCTCGTTGTTTCCTGCAGTTTAACCAGCGACGTGGAATGCTCAGGAAAGTGAAACGCAAAATCAACTCACGATTCCAGCTTCCTTTGCAGCAATGACGAATGGACTTGACGTCGCGGTTCCAGTATCAGAGTGGAGGCCGGGGTGGCTTGCAGGCACAATGAGTCCTAGAATGAAAATGACGCTGATGTATAGAAACAATATTCTGTATGCAGTCCGGGAAAGAGCGAGAGGAATTGATGTTCTAGGGTTATGGGTTTCTTTCCCCGCAATGGCCACAACCTGGACATGAGCAAAGGCTTGTGATGGGAGTCAGCGTCGGAATGTAAAAACAGGTGCTAGTAAGAATGCGAACAGCGTCATTGATCCAAAAAGGAAATTTCAGAACGGTTAATGGGACAAAGTGGCGAAAGGGGGTAACAACGAATTTGGGAGTTAAGGATCATAATTTAGTATTGACTAACCGAAGCCAGCATTCACCAAAGTGCTCCATACACCTAGGAGTTTCCCTTTCGCTCCGTGGATGGTTGTACCGTTGTGTGATAGCTGAATCCGAATCAAGTTCGATTGTGACGTTATTTTGGCACGTTTTACGTTTATCCGAAGTGTTTATCACGTATTGCCAATGGATAGGTTAATGATACTTCGATACGCCAGAGGTCGAAGATCTAACCTCTCTAAATGGTTCCTTCCAGTACCTGATGACACAACGTGAACGTCAGTCATTCGGCATAGGCTGTAAACAGTTAAATTGAACGTGAGAGATTACCGAAACCCAAGTCGCTCGTGATTAGGAGCTTTGCCTAAGTCAATAACAAGGCCAATGACGATAAGTCCTACTACTAAGGAAATCTAGCGCCAAGGTCGTGGGTACGAATAGTTAGGAGAGGCTTGGGCAAGTCAACGACGCCTGCCCACCTTGAGGATGCCGAAGATGAACTCTGCCTACTCAAAAGCCCCGATTTAATCGGAGTCAGCATAGGTGACTTCTCCGGAATGCGGCTGCGACGCTGTGCAATCTAGAATGTCGTAGAGCTCACCTCGCCGTACGAACCCACGGGTATCAGATTGATACCGACCATTGCGATCCAGAACCCGGTGATCACTAGATGAAAAAAATAGCGATTTGAATATAGAGCATGGAGCAGAAGTCTCGGCAGTGAAAATTCAATTGTCGGCGGACTGACAGGCTACGGGAGGAATTGACGAAGTCCAGAACGATGCTGAATGAATAAAACGCGTCGGTGTGAGTGACAAGTCTCTCACACTAGAGGAGCCCGCTCCGCCGAGTAATGATGTAAAGTGGAGGAAACTTACCAAGTAATGTTGCTGCAACTATCTCAACAGCTTGTACGGTTGCTAAAGCATATGCAAAGTTCCATCCGGTGGCGGCGCCTGTTAAAAAAAAGCCACATCATGCGTCGTTATCAGCGGGTAACGTTCATTAAGTAATAAAGTCTGGCGGCGAACCTAGAGCTGGATTAACAAACTAAGGAGGCGGGAATTCGTTATATCAAAGGTTTGGGCGGAAAACACAGATGAAATGTTTACCTTTTGTGTATGAACGATAAACCCCCCAGTCGCAGGACACTGTAGAATATTTACCCCACAAGATTAACCAATGAGGTTAGACGCTCCTAATCCCTTTAAGCAGGCCCAAGGGCAGAGCGTAATGCAATCTCACCAGGGCGCTCATCTCTGCAGCTGTATATGCCACTAGTCTGATCGTCAGCTTGTCTGATAGCCTTCGTCGATCGAGCAACAAGGAAGACGTACCGCAGGTGGTCACGATTCCCATCTTTTGATACACGATGATGTTCAGATGGGATCGGGCATAACAGGGATTAGTGACAGCTCCGTGATAAATGACATGCGTTCAACTGATTGCTCACCAAGACGTATCCAGTTAGTGAGCCCAATGGACCGGCATCGGCCAGTGCAGCCCCAGAAGTCAAGAACAGACCAGTTCCCAGCATGCCGGCTAGGGCCACCATCGCGATGTGGCGCTCCTTGAGGCGGCCTTTATCCATGGGCAAAGACCGAAGTATAATATTGGAGGTGGCTAAATCATTACCGTTAGCGTAGGGATGTGGCGCACTCCTTCGGACTAGTTTCACCTGCATGTGTCGTTCGCGAGGCACTAGCATATCTGTGAGTGTCAGTACCTGGCAACGTCCCATCGTCCGCAATATAATCCAGATCATTTTGAACATCATCGATATCCGGAGAAGAAGATCCTTGCATATTTTTTGACAACCGCCAGATGGGATATTTAGAATGTTGAATTGCTTAGCAAAGAGCGGAAGTGGGAAAATTGAAGAAGCCGGTTTTTAGTTTGCATCCTCCACTCTTTTTGACAGGATATACCCACGGTCAAGTGATGCTTCCGAAGCGGGAATCCTGACGGCCTCAGATTTCGGGCGATTAGTTCTAGCTCAGAACGCCGAAAGTTGTGATAATGCCGTGCGGATACCAGGATGTATGATGGAGGAAATTAGGAAGCTATATTCTTTTTGTTCTCCCTAAATGTCAATATCTCGCACCGGCGTTTTGCCGTTCGGTCAATCAACCTTTGAGCTCATTGGATCTGAGTGGTGTCGAGGGTGGGCCTTCTGTGATCCAGTCTCTAGCAGAGTCACGGACTTCCCTGGCCCGGTCTAGGCCTTGGCCGGTGATCTACAGCGTGCTTACTCTGCAGCTTGCTCAGATAGTGACCTATAAAAAACTTGGGGATTTAGTACGTATCGATATGGCCTTATGCAAAACGGCTATCACAGTCGGGAGAATGCGGCAATTCCGGTCTATCAAGCGGCGGTATTGGAGGTTCGAGACAAGGAATATATAAGGACCCAGTGAAGCATCGCGCAATATCCAGTCTCTCGTTCGACCCTTCAAAGTCCGATAATAGGAAGTAAAATATCAAATCTAGAGACGGGTGGGGCAAAACCAGTATCTTGCCACGCGGATAATTTATATAGTCGTGTGTTACTGATATCTCGTCGTTGAAGGAGTGCAATTTATCTTGAGAGAGTGGTATCTAGTCCGTAACGTGATCGAAACAAAGGCAGAAGGCGGTTTGCTTATTTCAGGATCGATCGCGTGGAAGGCCTTCCTTACAAAAAGACTAGTGACAGGGCAAAGGGTTCAATGGAGTCTGAACGCGTAACGGCGTCTCTGCAACAAATCACATACGTCATCCTTCTCACAAACCACATTTTTGTCCTAACATTCTACCATGGGCTCCTCGGTGGGAGCATCATTGATTTTCCTAAGTCTCTCAACCTATATACCCATCTTCACCTGGATCAATCTCCAGTACATCATTTGTTATTTCTCCGGCAATAACTAGTATGCGACGTAATGTTTCGTACTTTATGGGTATAAGGGAAAAATAACTATTATAATGTCTCCAAGGTCCTGTCTGGGATATGTCGCGGTTATCCATATCTGCGGGGTTCACTTTGAGCAGGCCCGACTGTATCGAATTCGCGTCTTTCCGAGACGTGGGTCACTACAGCGTACCCACTCACCGCTCCTATTGAGTCTCAGTTCAAGTCCACCGCCGAGCTCACTTGCGATTCCATCCCGACCAACACAGGAGACGCTTAAGGGGCGCACCAACTCCCGAACTTTGCTGTCTCCGAATTGTGCAGCCATTGTTCAGTCGAGCACTCGCATTTCATCGTAACTACAACTGTGGGTAAATCTCTCTATTCGCATGCTCTTTAGACTTGGCAGCAATCAAGTGCTGAATTTGGGATAATTTGTAGGATTTTTTTTATCTTTTCCCTTGAGATTCGGATCAGGATACGGCTGTGACGGTAGTAACGTTACGTGCCCTTCAAAAATCACACATACCCTAAAGACGGAATTGGACCAGATGTTATACCCTTCTCCAATCTACACGGCGAACAATTTGGATTCGAGGCTTTTCGAACAAGATTGGGCAACAAGGGACACCAATGCGCTCTGTGAGACATGGTGCATGCTCTCGGCATCGTATAACAATTTCGACAATTTTTTTACCATGCAAGCAGCCTACCAAGTGCATCGAACAGAGATAAGATTGGCTATAACAAGTAAGATTATCGTTGTCCCCATCAAAAAAAGACTCCAATTCCTCGTTGACAGCATGGTACAATCCTGACATCAACCTGAACCTGCTTCTACTGCAACGTTGCTATTCAAATCCACTGTGGCAACTTGCATATGGCACGTTTCATTTCAGCCGCCCTTGATTGTGTTGGCCATAGAGGTATAAGATTAAACTGCCTAATTCATTATTCCCCCGGGGTTGTCCGTCACACTTTAATGATTGTACAGGATAATCGCCCGAGCTTATTAGGAACTAGATTGTTAATCCAATTAAAAAAAGAGTACGGGTAGCCTAGATTACTGGCCGAGTATCAGGGCACAGATTTGATTTTTCAAATCTCTTAAGTGGTATCTTAGTCGTGTGCGAAATTTGGGCGAATAAAATCTTGAAGCTATGCAAGATGACTTACTTGTCGCAAGAAAACGCATTTGGACCATATAGACTTTTTACTTCCACGCCAACCAGAAATTTTTCTTAGAGATCATAAGATATATCGCTGCGCGGTATTCCCTCCGATCGGTTCACCTGACCTGATGTGCCGATTCATTTGTTGAAGTTAGTGGAGTGCCGTACGTACATAAATCCCTTAACATGAGTAGTCTCAAAGCGGCTTATCTAATCTTTATTACGGTTTAGAGCTTCGTGCCATGCACTCGTTAGTAACTGTTGAAGTGAGTTGATCGTCTGCTGATCTACTTTTGTTGAAAGATCAAGAACTTGTGACCTTGTTCGACCCCTTTGTATGAAAATTACTTGGATTATGTACCCTAAACAGTCCGCACCATTGTCCACTCAAAAGTTTGATCAGACTTAGATACAAACCATGCCCCTTTATTACTCAAACTGGGAACCAAAGTAACGTTACGTTACCCTTCTAGTGCTCCGTTTTCGCCAGAGTGCACTGAGCAACTAGGCTTTTCGGCTTTGACTCATCAGCCTCTAAGCTAGCGAGCTCACGTACATTTGACTCGCCATTGCTTCGGCCATCAATGCCAGTGGTAACCGGGGAGCGACGGACGCATGTGTTTTAGCATTTGATACGCTCGTTACGGCAGTGACAGTCACGATCGGTTTGGCGTTTACGGACCTCGTCCCGACAGCCCGTGTTACTCGGTACGGAGACTGATGCCTTATATGAAACATGTGGCTGGTGGCGGTTTTATTGGCTACCTTGTAACTCTGAGATAGATCGTCCGAAAACTGAAACATCGGCCGCCACGTACATTCACTAACGAGTTCGGATATATTTCATGGGTGATCTTCACTGTTGTGTTTCATTCTAGCTCAATTGTTGGGTTTGATCAGCCACAAATTGCCACGTTGGATTTTCCGTTCCCTCGTTTAGCGTGATGTATTTCCGTGCACCCCGTTATGCAGGTAAAAATTAACCTCGCCGCTGATCATCCAAATTATTAACCTTTAATTGTTGCGTTTATTTATCGACGTCGACAAGCAGTAATGCATATCGACCTTACCCTGTCTGTCAATGAGCTTCGTGGCGCTCATAAGGCCTTCGGAAGTCCAGAACCCTTTTTCAATAATTCTATCACTAGTGACCCCATCGCCGACGTCCGTAGATAGGTGGTTCTATATATTCTCGGGAGAATATAATCATGATTTCGATTGTTCGCCACACGCAAATACAATGGAAAAGTCAAGAAGGTAGAAAACCCAAGAGAAAGGCGTGAGTTGGAATATAGCATTGCAGACGGAGAGATCCCGACAACCTTTCCATATTTCTTCCATGGAGCGGTCGTCATGGAATATAAGCACGAGTTCGAATCGCGACTCGCATGAAAATACGGGAGATTTTCAGTACCTCCACCCCACTTTATTATTTTTCCTTTCCCGGAACCACGGGTGCTGGAAGTAATTGAGAACAGGCTTTTTGAATTTAGTATAGCTCGGAACGTTAATCTGGGTTCAGGTTGGACCCATAACAAAGGATCTCATTTACGCGGTCTGATCCGTTCCATTTTCCGATGAGAAACGTTAAAGGGAGAGAGATCTACAGTAGCAATGAAGGTGGCGCGCGTGCTCACGGTTATTTGACGAGGGAGGCCGTTACTATTTGCGCAAGAGAAAAAAATAATTGTCTGGGCCTCTAATGGAAAATGCATCTAAAACGGCATGGGAACAATGGCATTGTTCTTTTGATTGGCTTAGCGACATTAACGATATGTACTAGGGCAGAGAAAAAGAAACACGAAAAAATGAACAAAGCGAGGTTGTGGATACAGAGTAGAGAGCGAGAGCATTGGCAATGGGGTTGGAACGGCATTGAGGCAAGAGGGAAAATGCGGAAATATGGTAAGAAGTAAATAAGCTTATGAGCGGCACTGCCAACTTCGCAAACGAACACATCGATTAAAGAGATTGGGGGGGGGGGGGGATGAGAAAGGTGTGAGAAGAGGCCAACCGTCCAAAAATGGTCGTGTAGAGAAAGCAAGTGGTGGATGTCATGCGAGGAAGGAACGAAACATAGGATGAAACGACAGCGATGGCAACCTAAAACGAAGAAAGAGTTCAAAGGGTCGAGTCCACCTATAGCCTCCAGCCGTTTATGCTGATCAAACCCTTCTCGTAAGGGAACTCTCCACCCCAGGCATCCGTTTCTTTCCGAATATCCTCCATTGCTGTTTTCAGCTCTTTCAGCTGATGCCTGTATGCCTCCAGGTCCAAGGGTTGGTTGGTGGCGACCTTGGAAGCCACCTGCTCCTTACAGGATTGAATAGCTTGTGCAAGGTCGGCGTCAAGAACGATGAGGGCATCCTCCATCTTGGAGTCTAGTTCCCAGCGAAGGCCAGAGGTTGAGCGGATGAGGAACAGGAGGATATGAAGGGATTCGAAACCAAGGCCGACACCGAAAATCGAGCGTGCTCGGGCCAGCGTATCATACACGACCTGCGTGGGTAATGGATCATTGGTATGGGCATTCTTGAAGAGGCTTTCCCTTGAGGGGAGAGGCTTTTTCGATTGCCTAAGCATGCGTGTCCGAGCGACGTTGGTGAACACGTTTTGTGTAGCTTTATCGCTGGTGGCAAGAAGTTGGCGGCATACAGCTCGCAATCTAGAAAAGAATTAAGGTTAGCAACAGAACAATAACAAGTATGGAGCATGGTAACTCACTCATCAGCGTTCTATATTAGTGCAGGTGCAAGTAAGGCGCATAGTTAGCGAACCGCTATCACCTGAAAGAAGCTTATTTTACTTACAACACTGGCAAGGAAAGAATCCATCTGCAGATTAACATGTCCGATGCAAGGGCTTGCAGGAAGTAATTTCTGACGCTCCTTAAGCATCTCGTGATAACTATATCAATCATGTCAGTACCTCACATGAATGTGGTAAGGGGTGTACTAACGTCAAAGGTCCAGAGACATCGACGGGGATTTGGACAGGCATGATATGGTATAGAGTAGTGGTGAAGGGTGGTGCAGATGAACTATGAAGAGTGCGTCAAGCGGATTGGGGTGGGGGGATCTGGTTGTAAGTGTTGAAGTGAGAGGGGACCCAGAGTCGCTTATATACTTTTAAGGGATAAGGGAGTCGGCTTTCTTTTTGCAATAGCAATAGTTGGAAGACCGAGAACCGACTGTGTTGTGGCGTGTTTTGGCTTGTGGACAAGAAATTTTTGTGCAAGAAGGACAAAAATGCGAGGTTGGAATTTTTTTCCCAGTTTCTGGCAATCCATGCGGACCGCCAACCAGCCGTACCAAAACTGACAAAATTTCTCCAAATGCCATTTTAGCCCATTTGCAAGCCACGCACTCGGCCTCTTTGCAGCCTGATACGAATCTGGGTTACCGGGGCAAAGAGACCTCATCTTCACTCTCAGAACTCTCGAGTATTGAACAGGGGTAGAAGGAATGAGGGGGCATTCTCGTCTTTAGCGACCATTACTTATTGTTTCTGTATTCGTTGAACGATTTGTTCTCTCGCTTTCAAGTATATAACCCCTTAACCTTCCCGACATCTTGATCATCTCATTTCATCCTTGTCCCCATTCTCGTCTACGTTTCCAACAAACCCCATGAATCCCACTAAGAAGATCAATGACAATCGCGAATTCATCGCTCTTGGAACACTGATCGTTCCCCGTATCATTGTCGGGCTGTGGCAACTTTCAAGCCAAGCTTGGGGCTCCTCTTCCACGGGGCGCATCCAACGACAAATGCTCAAGTATTACAATGCCGGATATACAGCTTTTGGTAAGCTCCTTTTGCTTCGGTATTCTTACACTGCTTCTGTGGTTAATATTCATCTCTTCCCGCAGACATGGTAGGTGTCCGTGTCGGCTTTCTTCATGGCATCATTCTAACCATCCCAACTTCTCTAACGCAATTTGTTTGCTTCGACACCTGAAGGGTAGGCATGTTTTCATCTCCGCGTAGCGCGTGTCGGACATCCCACTTACGGTTAAAAACCTCTTGTTTTCCAACCCCTTGCCGACGGCTGAACTTACGCAGCTGACCATTACGGTTCATCTGAAACACTCTTTGTGAGCCACTTCCTTATTTAAATCTCAACGTTGCCTTTCTTCATAAGTCTATGACCGACTCCAAACGAAACACCTTACTCAGAAAATCACCTGATTTGTGATTGATTGCCGTTTTAGACAGGGCGCTCCGTTCTTGCGCACTAGAACTTGAAGCTAACGTATAGTCCGTTTCATTCGATCAGGGCCAGTTCAGGCAGTCTTTGCCAGATCCGCGTTCAGTAATCGGCGCCACCAAATGGTGTGTCTTCCAGCCAACAGTCATAACGAGGGCTGTGGTCGACGCGCAGATTG
>WSUA01000144.1:0-13934 GCA_019633455.1 Tulasnella sp. 419 | reverse complement strand
GCGATATTTCAATTTCCATGCTTGAGTTCGGGGGTTCTGGAGCTTTTGGAAACCGTCGGGGGCGTTAGAACGGTTTGTGTGGGGCCCAGATTCGAACGTCGATCGTGGCGCATGAGACTCGCCCCTATAACATCGCCTCGGTCCCCCTTTCTGCATAGCGTCATATCCGCCACATTGCTCTCAACTGATCATTCGGATCTATTTTTTATAGTTCCATTGGCAAGATTACGAAGATAGACAATATCTTGATGCGCTCCGCCATTTGCAAGACATTCGTGATGTGGCTCGTAGCATAACCGAAGTTGGTCTCGTGAATTTTGATGCGATCAGGATGGACGAAATTTGTTCAACCTATCCTGGCTTGGTGGTGTCCAATCAAGTTCCTGTGAGTCGTTTATGTGTATGCTGTCCATCAATTGATGTATAACATTGGATCCACACACGTAGTTTTCACTGATAGATACACGTCCGCTTGATGGCATGGATGATGTTTGTCACCGACAAGGTGTCAAATTGCTAACTTACGGAACTCTCGTAAGGAATCAACTTCTGCTTATATGCTGATATATACTAATGGAGTAACCGATATTGACTTTATAGTGCGGAGGGTTTTTATCCGACAAGTGGCTTGACGCAGATGAGCCTGACTTGTATTCCACCACATTAACACCTTCTCAACGAAAGGTATATTTTTCATTAATTACCGATATAAATAAAGCTGATGTCGGAAAATATAGTATTTGGACATTATATTGAATGGATGGGGCAACTGGGATCTCTTCCAAGAGTTGTTGACGGCTCTGAAAGAGATTGGAGATCGACATGGAGGTCGAAGTGTAGCCAACGTTGCGACCAGATGGGTGTTGGACCACGACTTTGTCGCCTGCGTGATTGTCGGTAAGTTTGTGGTACGTGTCTTCAACATGTTTCCTAACGATCGCGCCAGGTGTACGCATGGGTGTCTCAGATCACTCTGAGGACAACGACAAAGCCTACGGTTTCACGCTCTCCAAGGAGGACATGAACAAAATTGAGCGAGTTTTGGATAAATCCCGAGGCAAGGATCTTTACCGAATTCTGGGAGACTGCGGTGGGGAGTACCGAATGAAGTGAGAAGACAACTATCCATCCGGGATAGCCATTTCCGTAATGTTGTATAACGCGCTACCTCTAGTTTACCACCCCAAAGGTGGCAATTTTGAGTAGTATCGTCTCCATTCGTTGCTTGAGAAATGTGTAGCTTACAAATTTCCGTACCTCATTAAAATGTTCTGTTGCAATGCCTAAATGCCATGCAACTCCTTTGTTCGAGCTAGAAACGGTTGAACGATCGAGATCCCTGCGGCAGTACCCTGCATCCCGACTTAATATAAACATTATGTTACTATTTCCCGAGTCTCTGAGGTTGATAGGATTGGGTTGTTTATTGGGCTTCGAACTTTGACTAATGATCCCGATGTTCGTCGCCCTGACACTGACGCAACGTCGGATCGACAACCTTTTCCAGACTTCAGGGCGGCCTTTGTTCGTTGATCAATAAGTGCCACTTCATGCATTAATTTGGGTTGCCACGTTGTTTTATTTCCTAAGGAAATAGGAACTCACTTAAGCCTGTGAGGGAATTTACGTTGCTGAGGACAGGCTTTGCCCACAGATTGACTTAGCCCGTGACCGGAATATCTACTTGAAAGTGTTACTCATCCGCCGATTTGGGTGCTAATCAATAACACGGTAATAGATGTCAAAAATCTTTTGACGTTGATGCACCTTTTTTGCGCTCCAGTGAGCTGTCCTTTTATCGCATGTTTCTCCCTCGCGTCGGCCCTATGTTCTCTCACCAAGGGGTTCTCAAAGGTGATCTATTATCCATCGTGAACTTGAAGACAACTTGTATGCCTCTCAGCTTCCCCGGTCAAACGTATCACTCCATTGTCGTGGAATGATCGTTCTGGTTCTGGGTTGAAAGAGGTCTTCTCTCCGAGGTTGCCAGTTTAGCCACTTCCAGTGTACATATGACATCCTCCCACCGCACAGACGTACTCTGTTCCATGAAATAGGGCGACACGGTGTCTTTGCATGATCCTTACTCGTTTATGTGCCAAATGCAGGTCTCTCACAATCCTGTTTATCCTGAGCTGTACTGACATTCCCTAGGTAAAGTCGGTCGGAAGATTGACATTTATGCTTGATGAAACCCGTAGCTTCCCCTTGGAGCCAACAGTGCACCGCATGGATTGATGTAATGTTTCTCATTTCCTTTTTTTCACGCTGCGCACCCCTTGATTGTGGACTGTAGTAGACAAAAACAAGCATGTAGGAACGAAGTACTTGGCGGAACCATGTCAACTTTGTGAGCTTAGTCCAGGTCCGGCAAAGGTATATGTGCCATCGCTTGACTAGCACCGCCGACCCCGGTATGTTGTTACCAGAGGATCGATGGGGATCCTCGGTTCGCTATGGATAATCCGTCAATCGAGGTCTCACGCCTTGTGCTAGAGCGACATTATCAACCACTCTCAACCACCCGCGTCCTTTCGCGATCGGCTGTTAGGACATAGGTGTTGGTCGCCAAAATGCATGACGCCAGATTTTAGTTCGACCGTGCGTAAAAGTATAAAACTCATTATGACCGGAACCCATCGGGTTTAACTAACACGACACTCACACTTGCACCTGGGACAGTATGGGTACTTACTTTCTTTACCTTTAGTGAGGAACTAAGCACACCTTGTGGTACCTTCCCTCGGCTAATTGGGCCCCCCTCTCTTGTAAACTCAAGCATTGGCCCTGCTCTTCTCAATTTTAAAAAGAAATTCGCTTGGATCAGGTATCGATTGAAAGAAGTATCTCCTGTTCGTGTGAAAGGGTCATCTGCTGGTTCACTCAAATATGGGCCAATGTATCCCCCAACGTAATGAAGACCTGAATGTCTCTGAATCATTTTGGTAGTCCTACCGGGACTTGGAATCTCGACACCGGTGCTCCTCAACAGAAAGATTAGTCTCATTAGTTCCAATCTCAGTATTCGCAATCTGATAGCCAAGTTCCTGGCAATAGGCGCCGACGAGTTCGACTTCCGATTGTGCCACCATATAGTCAAGATTACACGCCAAAATCACAGGGTTGGAGACTAAAATGTTTCCCTGGCCATGAGACGGCACTGAATCACCGATCCATTGTCTAAAGCGGCCCGACACAGCAATCCGCTCTCTAAACTGACCCACCGTCGGCGGAAGCACCGAAAAACAAAGAGATATAACATTTATTAGCGGGGAAAGTCAGCGGAGCAATGCAAAATGTATGTGTTGATTGAAATAAATACATAGATGGCAAGTGAGCGTGAGTATGAGGAAACGTCGTGAACAAGTGATATAGGAGTAGTAAAAAAAATGGGTGAGCCGAGTGCAAATGGACTGAATGCGTCTGGGCTGATAGCCAGAAAATAGGATTACAGAGAATCTCGAACACTACGAGTAGGCTACAATCGACGAAAGGAAATTGTTGAGAATTTCTAGGTTAGTGGGTCTCAAAGTCTGCTGTACGTTCGTACCACGGAGGACTCATGTTCCTCTTCCTCGTCTTCATGTGTGTGGTGAAGGGCGAGGGGGGAAGGGGGAAGAATTCTTATGCTTTGAATGGGCTCCAGTTTCCGTCTGAGTTCCTTGAGAAGCGATGTTTTGGGACGCCACTCATCAAACGCCATTCGAAGCTGGGCCATCTCCACCGCAAAAAGAGATGTGATAGCTGGATCGCCAAAGATGCCTCGTAATGCCCAAGGGATCTGAGAAATAGTGTTGAGCGAGGGGTGAGCTCAGTCTGAAGATAACCAGGAAGAGAGGTACGGAACTCTCCGACCAACATTAATCGAATTTTCTACTTACTTCATAGTCATTACGAGTTGCACGTGCTTGGAATGGTTCAAGTCGAAGTACTGGTTTCTCGGATCCGAGCACCCCACTCGTCTCAAATAAGAATCTAACTGCCAATCTACCAGCACCAGGGAAGAATGAGGGAGTAAGTCGGTCAATAGCCACAGACATTTTACAATCATGACTTCGACTTACTCATAACAACCTGCATTGGAATAGGGAGTACTGTGACCCACACCAGAAAGACTACCGGCGGTCGCTTCAGACAGATGGTTTAAGAGACCGGAGTCGTCCAGTCCAGCATTTCGAATGCGTAGAAGAAAGACGATGAGGTTGGAGAGGAAATCGGATTCGCTGGTGATGTTGGGTTAGGTGGGTAATCCACGTGATGACGAAAAAAAAATTGATCCTTACTTGTAGGCATCCCCATCTACATAAAGTGCACGTAAAATGAGTGGATGACTAGCGGTCATGAAAACACCGCTATAGATGGGCACGACCTATTGCGCAGCCGAGTTAGAGGCCGATCTCATAACTAGCTTTTTCACACTCACTTGATCATCTAGGCTTGCAATATAAACAAACTTTACACCATGGTCCAGAGCTGTGGCCAATGAAGCAACGTATTTCTGGGACGCCTCGCTCGTAGTATCCTAAATGACAGAAGGGCCAGATCGGTCAGAGGGATTAGGGTGTGGGAGATCTGGACCCTTACTTGGAACTCAAACAACTCTTTGGCAGCAGGCGATTCGAAATATGTAAAATACGGCTGCAAAATAAATGAGCTTGATGTGGACTAAAGTGACATGGGAAGATTAGCGTACCGTTGTTAAGGAACTAGTGTTCAAGTAAAGGAGGGGGCCCAAATGGATCCCACATTGTGCTAGACAGACAACTCGGGTGGGGTGTGGAGGGGGAATAACCCCGGAGGTCTCCGTAGCTCGCAGAACTGCCTCGTGGTTCAGTTCTGTGCGTATATGGCCGTCTTGAACAAGAGAAGCAATTAACTGTGTAGACACGATGGAGCCTTGGGAATGTGTGGCGATGAAGATGACGTCCGCACTAGAGGGGGGTTTAAGGGTACGGGAGTGTGAATGATCGGCGGTAAAAGTGCCTAGCAGACGGAGATTGTCCTACCTGTGTACATCCCTAACCCATTCGGGCTTATCCAAGAAGTCCTGATAGTGTTTAGCAACTCTCCTTGCAATAGTTCCTTCTCCCTCCAAGGTAATCACGGTCAATTTTTCCAATTCAATCTGATGTTGCTCCTGTGCGTGGGTCAGTGGTACTGCAAAAAAATATTAAGCTTGTTCGTGCACGCACCATGTAAGCATCCACAGCCTCCTTCATCATCGAAGCGAACTTGGAGCTTGTTCCAGTGGGCTCGCCCAACAAGTTTCGAATAACCGCACCTGGTGTATTCGCTCATGTTAGTACTTCTTGGCGCTACGCTTATTCTAAACGGTGAACTCGTACCGGGAAACCAACTGCGCAATCAATAAACAATCAGGGTCGACATAAAGGTTAAGCGAGTTAGCATTCAGGACAAGCGCGGATGAAAGAACTCAGATGCCGATCCTGCTTACCCATGAATTCCTATTATAACCACCTTTCGGGGTGATCCATGACTTCCGAATTTATCTTGGCCAAGCGTATTCCATAACCTTGGCAGATCTCGACCGATATGCTTTGCAGCGTTGATTGAATAAGGTAGGCTATTGAGGTGGTAATGTCCCTTTGCCGCAAGTCGACCAACAGCGGCTATTGAGAAAGCTCCAGACTTTCCACTCCGGATCGATGCAGAAGACGACGTGCTTCCCCGTGGTCTAATAGGATTCGTCATAGACGAGCCAGATGGGGGGATCGATTGTGAGTCAGCTGAGAAAGTCGAGCCTGAAGTTGGAGAATTTGGTGGTGAGGGTTGTGACCAACTCTTTGCCAACCGTTCACTCCTCTCTTCTAGATACCGTAGCATTTCCTCTGTGGGCGGCCTTTCATCTTCCAGTGGTGCGGGTTTTTGAGTTGCCTGAGCACCGAGGAGACCGGAAACAAGGCTCAACGTCTTCTTTGCCAAAGTGTCCCTGAGGGTCGGCTTTCTTTGCGATCCCGGAGCCACTGGAACGATGGAAGGGGGTGGGATAACACGAGGCATTGTGAAGAAGGAATCTCCAAATGTTGGGAGTACGAAGTTTGGCATTCTCTCCTTTGCGGAACTTGAAGGCTTCGAGGGTGCTGGCGATCCGGTCCTTGTCGATGGAGCTGACTGGCCTTTCTTTGGAAGGTTTGAAGATGCATTGGCTAAGCTGGCTTTGCGCTTGATAGTATCGGATGTGGTCAGGGGAACCGAGGGTCC
Organism: Tulasnella sp. 419; assembly: GCA_019633455.1. Lineage (NCBI taxonomy): Eukaryota > Fungi > Basidiomycota > Agaricomycetes > Cantharellales > Tulasnellaceae > Tulasnella > Tulasnella sp. 419. Next base: position 7,712 of record WSUA01000144.1, on the reverse strand, counting down.
TTTGGTATCTCCAGCCGAGGAACCGCGGGGACCAGGTAAACTACCAGGTCTCGAACTACGGCCTCTGTCATCTGAAGTCTTCCTCGATCTCGGAGAAGAATCATCGACGACTGGAGGTTTAGTGGAGACTACAACGAGGGAACCATTGGATATTGTCGAAGGATGCCCCTGAGATGATGTATCGGGGGGCAGATCATCCACATCCATCACCTCCATTCCATCTTTCCCAACTGTGCTCTCATCTTGTACCCGCTTAACCGCAGCCATGTTCCTGTTGGAGAAGAAGGACAACCAAGATGAAGATGGTGCATGAGTCACGACGGGATTCTGACTGGACAGTAAGACTTGGGATGGTTGTTCTTCTTGTTGGGATGGTTCAGGTTCCTGTTGGGTCTCGCTATCTCGACGTAATGCCTCTTCCTTGACCAGCTCAGCTTCAGTCTTCGGCACGGCTGGTTGTTCCTGGTTATTATTAGTCACCCCATTCGGCCCTGCACTCGTAGCGTACATCCAAGACCAAAGTGGTCCGATCCAGGTCGAACTTGGATCTCCCGAAAGCACAGGCGATGACGGCTCTCCATGTTCCTGTGGTACCGGTGTTTCAAGAGATGGACCATTACCGGATTGGTCAACCGTAGTGTGTACTTGGGCTGATGGTTCCTGAGCCACAGCTTGTGAATCCTCCGCCGACAACGGATCGGTCTTTGCTCCATTGCCCGCGATGATTGAGTGACTATTCGGATGTATGGCGGCCGGGGCATCATCAACATCGCTCAAAGAGGTAAGGTTATCCACTTTGGTGTTTTCGACTGGAGCGCCTAACCCAATATAGTTCCACCATGAATTGTATGTCGACGTCGGTCCGCTCTGGGATTTCGGGCTATCCGCACCGCCAACGGAACCGGCGGGTCGGTCGGAATGACCAGCGGGTTCAGAGGATCCGGGACCTGCTGCTGGCGTAGGGATGATTGAGGTCGAATCTGTGTCACCGTTGGACCCATTAGTTGTTGCAATTGTTGCCAATGCAGATGGCTGCCTTGTACCCTTATTCCGGTCTTCCTCGATACCAACAGTTGGGGGCAAGTCTCTTAAGTTCTCTGTCAAAAGAAAAGAAAAAGAAATAACGGGGAAACTACGTCAATAATCTGAATACCCCAACAGTCCGGACTTGAAAAAGGGTTGAGATAAAATGAAATAAGATGGGATGGATGATCCCCTCTAGAGCTTGTTTGGTTTTCAATGAAGCAAAGGACGGTGAAAAAAGAAGGCGCGATGTTGAAAAAAGTGAAAAAGCTCGGCGAAAAAAGCGGGAAAAAAGGATGGGGAAAATGGTTGAGCTGAGAGATTCAATTGGAATGAATGTCAAGAAGCCAATGATATACGTAAGGAACGCGGGGTTAACGTATAGCCTCGCAAAGGTTTGACGGCACGAAATGATAGCGAACTTTGCAGATCGTCCCGATTTGTCAAACGTGGCAAAAAAGTAAGGCAACATCGGATGCGCCAGATTTTCTCGATCAGTCGTCGGTGGAACCAAAAGAATAGAAGGTGTAACAATAGCACGCAAGAAGCTATTGAGTTGTCGCGTGAAACTGGATTGCACGAGGAAAAAGGATAAACGAGGAGACAACTCTGGAATGGAGTCCCGACATTCGAGACCGAGATTGAGAGTCTCTCTCGCGAGGGTAACCAAGGAAGAGAGGTTGAATTGCCATGCGAAGAAGGGTTTGTGAGTAAAAAGAGAGAGAATGTTGGGTTCTCGATGGGAACCGCAATTTGCACCAAACGAAGCGATGGCAAAAAAAGTGTGACGTAGGAAAGATGCCAAAAAAAAAAAACAAACAACGAGAATGTAAAGAAAAGGGAAGTTGAACTCACCGATCGATCCTTTTATGGAATCCACTTCTCCATCTCTCCGCTGCATCGGGGATTCGATTTCTGTGGCGGCCCCGGTCGACGCCTTCTCCACGTTACCCCTCTTCAATCTCCGACCAAGTAGAGGGAGTCCTAATGTGTACCTGGTCGACGGCAGAGTACCGTTCAAGTTTGATGCAGGCAGTGACACCGATGTGGTAGTCACCGGTAGTCTAGAGCCTGCATCACCCGAAATAGAAGTCTCTTGATGAGAGTTGACTTGGGTGTCTTGTGAAGAACTGGTCTCCATCGGCCGAGTTGTTGATGCGGTTGGACCCGTATCTTCATTCATTAGAGGTCCAACATCCTTGGGAGTCTCCGTCGTCACCCGAGACTTGCCATTTTCATCGGCAACCCCACTCATCTGCTTGCTCTTTGTGGGGGTCGATGATCCAAACCACCCCCGATATACGGGAGATGAAGCAATTGAAGGTCTGGGAACATGAGGCTCTTCTGATTTCGAATTTCCAGTAATGGCGATCGGTGGATGAGATACATTAATATCGGGTTTTGGAGATACTGCGCGCGAGACAAGTTGAAAAAAAAAAATCACAGATTTGAGTCAGTAACAAGAAAACCTTCATACGGGTAAAATAATTTTGTATATGCGCAAAGAGCTTATTGTTCGAAGGGAAAAAAAAATTAAGACCTCACCTGGTTCTAATGGCTGTTGGGGCTCCACAGGTGTGTTCTCAACAGCCGAGTTGTCGTTCTTCACTTCGACGACCACTTCTTCTTTCAATTTCGTCGGAGGAGGAGCTGGCTTCGAAAGACTGACATTGGAGTTGGAATTTGGATTGACCTTGTATGATCCGAACCATCCTCTAGATACCGGGGGTGTGTTGGGACTAGAAATGGATCCAACGTTCTGATCAATAGGAACAACTTCCGGTTCTGACTTGGCGGTAGATGGATCTCGGTTGCTTGCGTCTTCAGAAACGACTAAATTGAGATAAAGATGATGAACATAAATAGATAAAATGGGGGACGATCGCGTATTGCCTAAACGTACCTTCGGTTCCAACATGGGCTGTTGAAGGAGGGACCGGTGGTTCTTCCTTCGAAGACGACGGTTGTGGAGTATCGTCACCCTGCGTCTTCACCTCATTTACAGTTTTTGTCTCTGGAACTTGACCACCCTGCCCAGCACTCTCATCCTGTACGTTCTCCTTAATTGACTCCTCCTTGGCTTTTCCTTTGATACTTGCAGGTCTGGAAGAACCGGACTTGTACAACCCGAACCATCCTCTCGAGGACTGCGCCGGGGCAGGCGACACCGCGACCTGAGGGACGACGGGCTCTGCGATAGTATTATCCTGGGAAGGCGTTGGAATAGGAGCAGGATTATCTATAATAGGAGCAGGGGCGTCGGTAGATATCATATCTGAAGTCGCCGTCAATGTTGAAACCGCAGCAGTGGGTGTCTCCGCAGCGACCGGTTCTTCAACCTTGGTAGCTGACGGAGATGATGAGGATCCCGTGACGACTGATGGACTGGCGCTTGTCGGTTGACCATCCGACGAGAGCGCTGGAACGTCTGGTTGTGATGTGACATTGGACTCTGCGGACTTGTTGGGTTCTTCTGATTTGTCCTTTTCCTTTTCTTTTCCTTTGACACTCGGGGACTTTGGTGAATTCGGCCTGATGGAGGAGAACCAGCCCTTGGGAATAGATAATGCAGGTGAGGATGTGCGAGCAGCAGGTGGTGGTGCGGAGGTAGTTTTGGACGGCGTTGATGGAACGGGAGGTTCCGTGACTATTGAAGGTGTTTGTTCAGACGAGTTCTCTGATGGAGTAGAGTCGTCCTGAATTTGTGTGACGGGTTCCTGAGCTTGACTATTGTCAGGTAAGGCGGATGACGGTGCACTTAGACTACTACTGGAGATTGGTGGGTGATCAACTTGATTTGGATTGTGTAATATCGAGTCTGTTTCGCAAAAATGCGAGAATTTGAATTCATTAAAATAATTACGGAGTCAAAAAAAGACAAAGACCAACTCATGGAACTCACCGATGCTAGCTTGGACATTAAGATTGTTATTTGTAGCTGATGTTGGCATGTCTCTCCGCGGAGGCAAAGGTTCCATAAAAGGTGAGTTGATGGACGTTACAACTTCAGCTGTCTTGGATGATCCCGAGATAGAGATTGGTGCAGGAATTGAAGATTTCACCAGTTTTTTGTTGGAAATTGGTGATGAGGGTCGTCTGAGGGAGAGAGTTACCTTGCGCTTAGGAGGTAAATCATCTGAAGGTGAAGGTGAAGCAGGGGACCCTTTGGAGGGATGTGTAATTGCAGGTGAGTCCTTCTTAGTTACCGGTAATGAGGGAGTGGGAGTGCCGGGTGAGGAAGGAGGAGTGAATCTGGGTATGGAGGACCTAGCAGGAGAAGAAGTCGTAGAAATCGTGAAAGCTCGTGTAGGTGATGATGACGTCTTAGTCGTGGGTTGTGTAGCTTGAGGTCGAGGAAGCGAAGACTTGCGAACACTCTTGAACCAGGATGAAGACGAAGATGAGGGAGCCACGGGCGCGGTTGTTGAAGACAATTTGGGGTCAGGGGTGAGTGGTGACGCTGACGGGGTGCTGACTATCTTGTCAAGTGGTTGCACTGGAGGTGAACTAGGTTGAACTTGGACCTCTGGAACGTTTGGAGGAGAGCTCAAGTCTGTGGAAAGCTCTGGTGCAATAGTTTCCTCTTTGGGCGAAGAGGAAAGTATGACGGGCAATCCGTCTGCCGGCTCATTTGTCAACTCGATTGGCATTGGTTCCGCTGTGTCACATTTGATCACTTGGCACGAGTTTTGATTCAAGATGAACGATCAAACTGACCTGTGAGTAATGGCAAGTCCCGAGGAACAGCATTAAGACTATCCTTTGAAGCTTTCCTTGCAATCTCCTTTAGCCACCCAAGCGACGACTTTCTTGCCAACCGAGATTCCCTCTCTTCAAACGAAGCAACTGGAGAGTTCTTATTACTTGCTCTTCCAAGCCGTGGAATTTGAATTCTCTTGGATGGCGAAGGACTGCGGTCATCTTGCCTTTGGTCATAATTTGAACTGACCGACGGAGACCTCTTCCTATTGTCTACCACCGATGTGTCTCCATTCTCTTGACTGGCTGATGGACTCTCTATAGACTCTCCATTTCCGGAATGGAGCAATTGCGGTTGAGCAAACACATTTGTGACAGTCAAATTGGAAGTGGATGCCTTTGCCGACACTGTCCGTAATTTGATAGGCGCCCTATTGGGACTTGGTGTCTGACGCTGAGACATTTGAAAACGAAGAGAGATGAGGAGAGGGATGAAGGGAAGGAAACACAACAGGGGAATCCGAATAAAATGTGGGGTCACGTGGAATCACAAACACGTTGACATCCTCCTGTTCGGCCACACCTTGAACGTCTCGCTGATACACCTTGTCAATTGTAAGTTACCTCGCTGTTCTTTGGGGTCTACTTGCTCATAGGTCTAGCCTTACGTCTAGCCCACATGATCAAATAGGCGCCATATTCCTCAAGAGTTGATAATCAAAGGAAGCGTTCGGTCTCGGTGCTCCAGACCTGCGGATATCGCTTTGGACCTGTAAGCAAATCTGTGCTCAATTTTCACAGACTAGATACTCGGGAAATAACTCTTCAACCCCAGGTTTCTTTTTGTAACAATGAGCCTAAAAATCATGAGCCATTCTCTGCCTTTTCACATGCGATCATCTTCGGTCTGCCGTATTCAAGAGCGGGGTCGACTCTCAAGAGTTTTGCTATTGCCGAGCTCCACCGAGTACATCATTTCTATTAACACACAGCCATAAGAACACCGTACAGACTCGTGGAATCCAATCCCTACCTCCCCAACTCTTTGATAAACTCCTCCCCCACCAACAAAGGGCTCGAATACCGTCTCGCCATATGTCATCCCGATAACTAAATAACCTACGCTAATCGAGGGGGATTACCACAGCATCGGTAAAAATCCCAACCTTTTTCAATACTTGCCGAGTGTGGAGGTCCGCAGTTATTTTTCTTTCTTCCTGTTCAACGGCGGGGTTCCTGTTACAACGGGCTCGATCATTCCCACACTCTTGGTCGGCGATGCCATGACATAGTTTCGCGTGGTTCATTCCATACATCTCGCAACACAATAACCCACAGGTCGCCATTCTCTCGTCAATTCAATAACGTGCATGGCCATGGACAAGGTAACCAATAACGGCAAACCGCACTAGTTGCTTTCCGCTTTTCAAAGGTGGGTCAAAATTATCAATCGGACCATTTGATGAGCTCATTTGGTACCTATGACATAGACAATTTCGGATGCACCACGGGCCGGACCTGGCAATTCCGTGTCAAATATTGCACGTTACCACCCATACTGAAAATCACCGAGCCAGCCTTAATCCGAATTAGTAGGATACCGTGGTTAGCGCATATTCAGCTCAATCATCCCTCGGCCTTCTCACCATTTTTAGATATATTACCGGAGAAATCCTCTATGAAGCGGCTACAACCCACGGATGGAGGAAACTCAGGACTGATTCGTGTGGCGTATAACCTTCAATAGCCAGATGAGATGAAAGGAGTAACGAGGCGTGGTCCTTTTGCTCCTTGGGTCTTCAGAAGTGGAGTCTCGGAAATGTAGCTCTGTGAGTTTGTTTCTTCGTTACCGCTCTTTTGTTGAGTGACATCGAGGGTACTACCTTCATTAGATTCATCGGTGAAATGGTCGCCGTTTCATTCAGTTCCGGGAACTTGATGGACATCATTTTGCACCATAAAATGTTTAAAATGTTTGTTTTTCTTGACAATCTTCCTTTTCGGAATTTTTAGAGGCAACAAATCATTTCCTAGCAAAAAGAGGCTCAACAAACAGATCCCTTCTATTGATTATTTTCGTAGATGGCCGTTTCATCTAGGGGAATCGATTTTCCTTCCAAATTAGTGTATTCCCGAAGCTGTGATTCAAATTCGTCATTGTGACTGCACAAAGTATATCATGGGTTGCCTTTATCCAGCCACATCAACGTATTATTGGGCGGAGTCTCCTTAAATAGATTTATCCTCTTTTCCCTGACATGTTTCACCATCATGTTTCAGTACACATATATAATCAAAGGCCGAATCAAAGGCCGAATCAAAGGCCGATCATTTTGGGGCGGATAAACGATTCTAACGGAGAAGAAGCATTCCACACCTAGGCGCTGGATACTCAATCTATCTGATGCGCTATTTTACTAATTTAGGGTGTTGATAATAAACTATCCAATGCTTATTCCCTATAGAGCGATCCCCAGCACGTGCGGGCGTGGTATCTTCCCTCGTTTCAGTCACAAAAACCTGAACTTGATCGATAACGTCCCCCACAAGCGATCGGTCGCTGGGAAGTACGTTCTACATCCCCAACATTCCACAAAAATCGCTCATTGTATTAGACTAGTATTACCATAACTTTGTGGAAACAGGTTACAAGCCTTTGCGTTTCAAGTTTTTTTCCGACTTTACCGATCTCCGATACATCACCAACACCACAGCTATGGGCCTATTCGCTCCTCCAAGATCTCCAAAAAACCCATCAAGCTTTGAATCAGCACGTGTAGCTACTCTTGGAGGTGTTCAAGTTTCACTTACATTATTGGAGAAGTTGTTGGATGGTACCTCGATTCCATTTGCGAAAGGAGCCGTAGGAACGGCGCTAGAAGTAATAAAGCTCGCAGAGGTATTGATACATTGCTTTTTTTTGTGATAGATTGTGGTCTAATTGGATTAACTAGGCTATTCAATCCGATCGAGAGGATTGCGATATTCTC
>WSUA01000143.1:14735-39544 GCA_019633455.1 Tulasnella sp. 419 | reverse complement strand
TACCTGCTCTACAACCTATACCAGGCAGCCGCCAGTCAAGATCCCAATTACTACGAAATGTTGAAGGTGTCCATGGATGCTGATGAGGCAGATCTCAAGATTGCCTTTAGGAACTTTGCGAGGAGGTTTCATCCCGATAAAGTGGGACCCGGCGGGGAGGCGCTGTTCATGAAAGTGAGGGATGCGTATGAGGCCTTGAAGAATCCCTCAAAGCGGTTTGCTTATGACAGGTTTGTGGATCTGTGATATGACCCAGTGTCACTTAGATTGTAACTCACATCTTCATTGCAGATTCGGACCTGAAGCTCTCACCTGGGAGAACGCCATAACCGAACAAGAATACCTCTGGCAGGGCTTTCTGCGCGGATGTGGATTCTACATCGTATCCGTCTTTGTCATGGGAGCTTGGTGGTTCTTGGGTTCTGCCGACTCTGGATTCCTCGTGAGTATGAATGGTTACCATATCTCAAATCCAGAACTAATTTCATTTTCAGTGGCGCAATATTCTATTCCTCTACCTCCTCTGCTCCGAGCTGATGCTTGGACTGCATCCACCCTCGCCATACAGCACATCATCTGCTCCAAATCTTCCACTACCACTCACGTTCTTGCAATACCTCAAGCCCACATGGTGTCCCTTCCAATATGCCTCCTTCTTGCGTCAGATATATATCTCGATTACCATTGCTATAGCAAAGGTGGTACCGGTATTGTTCCCTGACGACGGCCGACATTCGGGCATCATGAGCGAGAGAGAGAGGAACGACTGGAGCATCGTAGTGAACAGACTGGGAGCCGCAGTTGGTATGGTAGATCATGAAGGTATGTCATTGCTTCAGGACTGCGTCGTCTCAACTATCGGAATGCTGATGAACTATGTCACCCCGATCAGTCTCAAGAATGATAAGGAACGAAGTCCTTTCCATGCAGAGACTCGACGGTTCAGCCACCGAAGAATTTTTAGATGAAGAGGGGTTGAAGTCACTCACGAATGAAATGGAGAATATACAAATCGAGACACGTCTCAGAAGCGAACCAATTCTAAGGGCACTCTGGAACTCTGCTGTAGCGAGGATGAAGAGTATGGGAATGCCTACTGTCGAAGTCGAATCCAGAGGAGCAACTCCAGTGTTGGTAGACGAAAGCGAAACTCTCACTGGCAGAAGATCCATGTCTCCGTCACCCTCTGAAGATTCCTCATCATCTCGTGAAGGAAGTAGACAAGGTTCACCTGGTCCCAGCTCATCCCCTCCAACACGAGCTCAGTCTATCTCTCCTCCCGCTTCTCCAACTACAACACTCAGGCGGCCTTTCCAAAGACCTCAATCTGAACGACGCAATAGTACACCTAGTTCTCAAAGACTTATGAGCGTGGTTATGAGTCCTGGGGTCATTGCTGAGGGTGCTAGGCTGTCGACCGGAAGCCCCGATTGGATGAAGGATGGACGAGTTGGGAGTCTAACCGCCGGAAGGGGTTCTATGAGCGATGTTGCATTGTAGACCTTCCTTTCTCAAACCTTCCCTCTTTGTTTACTTAGTATGCATGTATCGATTACACACATTGAAAAAATCGAAAGGTTTGTGCGGTGTGAAAGTGATAAAAGTCGAATGTGGTGTGGCTTCTGTCTCTTGGTTTGTCAGCGGAACAAGGACACGTGAGCCCCTTTTCCCACGTGCATTGCCTTGCTCTGTTGCTCCGACTTGACGCCGTTGCTCTCTTTCTCTTTCTACGATACTATAGGAGCACCTTGCCCCCCTATTCTCAAAAGATGGCCGACATCGCAAAGCCATCGAAGCCGACGGACGATGAGCAAAGGGTTGGAGAGAGCTCAACCTCTCACGTTGATCAATACGACGTTCCATCACCTTCATCCACCAAGACCAATCTCCCAAAGGTTGCCACACTCGCTCTCATCACACTTTGCGCCTTACTTGGTGGAGTCACTTTTTTCATCCATCCTCGATGGCCGAACCTTCCATGGCATCACCATGGCAAGACGGATGGTGTTAAATGGCCTAAATTGAACTATCCCCACGTGCCGCTCAACATATCGCAATTCTACAACAACGTTGCTGCAGGACCTGGAGCGGACTTTTCACCTCATACGCATGGATGGTATTGTGCTGAGCATTTACCAACTGTCAAGTTTGACTACGATGGAGTTGAAGTAAGTCTTTTGTTGGCTTGGCAAGTGGAGCGAGAAATTTTGACTTTTTTGGGTGATATAGTTCTTGCTGCCCATTAACTGGTCAGATGGAAATCCCGATAATGTCATCGCAAAAAAACAACTTGTGGAAGTACCTCGTGATAGTGTTGGCTTCTACAGAGAAATGCATATTCTATATGCTGGGGACTGGATCGATGGTACGTTGAGGACCGTTCATCCTCACCGTCACTTTACTAACATATGTGGGTTTTTATAGGTGAAAGCGGAAACCGATTTACATTCCACTTTGAGGATGGCTCGGAAAGTCAAGTAGAAGGTCGGTTGGGTATTGGTTTGTCCCTATCCTATGACTGACATCTTGTACCTCAGTCTCTGCGAAGAACTGGTATGAATTACTGATTTCGATAGAAGAAATAAAATTAATCTCGAATTGAAGGTGGACTTTGCACTGGTTGAATCAAGGAGTCATCAGAACGTGCGTTGCAAATGTTTCCGTTCGCAGATCACTCAGCTGATTCCCCTTACAGTCCCTATCATCACCTGCCAGGCGGTGATGTGAACCACAACGTAACTCAAGTTAGTACATCGTTTACTCCAATCCCGAGTTCATGTTCTAATCCTTATTGTAGATCTATCACTGGTCAGCTGCAGTCCCCAGTGACTCGCGTCTGCTATCAATTACACTCCCCGAGGCTTATTGGCCGAATCATCTCCACATATTTGCCATGACTCTAGTACCCAATCTCATTGAGGAGCAAGCCCGTTCCGCGATGGGTAACCGCAAGGGCAGCCAGGAAATCCTTCAAAATTCCGTCATACGTCTAGTAACGGATGCAAAAATGATACCAAAGGACTATGTCCCGAAGATCAGGCTCAGACGAATCGTACCGACCACGAAGTGGAAAATTCTCAATGGCGTGAAGTCATACGCGGTTGAAGCCACTGTCGTCAATTCACTCCCCACGCTTGTCACCCCCGATAAACACATGTGGATACAGGGTCCCTTCTACCTGGCTCTTCAAGGCAACGGGTTTAGAACAGTTCAAGAAGGGGTACTCAATCGCGTCATGCCTTCGGATGAGATCAAAGTGAAAATTTGGATTGCATTGCGTAAAGGAGCATCTGAATATGTCGCCGGCGCAGCTACATTCACGGCTACGGACTCTACAGGATCCGTCGTCGCATCCCAAAGCGATACGTGGGACCTTTCGCATTCCTTTACGGATAGTATTGAGAATCGTGATACCCCAGAATGGGTGAGTATTTGATCCCATCAAGACTTCTCTTCGCTAATCGGCGTCGTATCGCAGTGGGATGATGCCAAATTCGGCATATTGTGAGTTTACCCTAACCCTCGATTCGTGTGACGTATGCTGACAGAGATATCTTAGTATTCATTGGAGCATATTCTCAGGTAATAAATGTACTGCTATATCGGTGAGGTGGTCCTAATGCCTTGGTTTGAAGTTCCTGCATGGTCTCCTCCTGGGTGGTACGCTGCTTGGTATTGGTACGTATTCGGATTAAGAGTACCGACACACCGGCTGATGATCAAGGCAGGTGGTGGATGCACAGATGGACCAACGAAGACAACGGATTCTGGAGATATCATCGTGATACGTATGGACCAGTAAGAAATCCGCTTAATTCTAACTACCCGTGTGCGGTTCCATTAAAAGTGCCCATTCACTCAGGATGTAGTTTATGACGACTTCATTGCGGACTTTACTGGTGCAAAATTCAATGCAAGCGAATGGGTGAATCTCTTCGCCGATGCTGGGGCCAAATACTTTGTTTTTGTAACAAAGCATCATGATGGTTTCGCGCTGTTTGATACCAAGGATACAACACACCGCAGTAGTTATCACCTAGGTCCAAGGCGCGATTTCTTGAGGGAATTATTTGACGCCGCGAAAGCGGAACAGCCGCATCTTTATCGTGGTACTTACCTGACAATGCCAGAATGGTACAACCCGGACGCCGGCAGAACGGGCGCTGTGAGTCTACTTCGCTCTCTTTTCTGCCCTTAACTGAAAACAATGGCCCCATAGGGATTCGGAGACTGGCCGGGATTTTTGGCCCATAATGCATACAATGATTCACAGCTGGAGCCCTACACTGGTCACATTTATGGAAAGGATTATTTACGGGACATTCAACTAGAGCACATGAAAATGCTTGCAGTGAACTATGAAACCGAGATCATGGTGAGATTGGCTATGTATAAACGATGATTACTGTTGACCTAACTTATGTCCAGTGGTGTGACATTGGAGGTCCCAATTTAACCGTCGAGTTTGCTAAGGAATGGTACCCATTTGCGGAGTCGCAGGGCAGGCAGGTTGTGATGAACAATCGTATGTTCTTTCTGGGACCTTCGACAGACAGGGCTTTGGCTAACAACTACTTAGGTTGCGGTGCCATTCCTCAATTTGACACACCGGAGTACACCAAGTTTTCATCCATTCAGACTACAAAGTGGGAGACCAGTGAAGGGATCGATCCTTATTGCTATTCATACAATCGCAGGTGAGAGTTATCTCGCACAGTTGATGCAAGAGTGTTAACGTGATAACCAGGACCAAAGATGACGAATATAAGTCAGCCGAGACACTTCTGCATACATTGATCGGTATGTAGTGACCGCTCTTTTACGCTCTTTCCAATTCTAACCCCATAGCCCGAAGATATTGTTTCAAAAAACGGGAATTATCTGTTAAACCTTGGACCAACGGGCGAAGGTGAGATCATTGAAGCTATGCAAGTCAGGGTTCTTGAGGTGGGAAAGTGGTTGAAGCATTCCGGAGACTGCGTATACGGAACAGTACGCCAAAGACCTGCAACACTTCTTTGATAGTCCTACGAGACTAACGCATGATGGATTTTGCAGACATACTCCTTCCCCGGGGCTGAATTGGGCAGACTTCGGTTTACCCAAACATCGTCAAGGTTCTGCATTATTTCTTTCGATCGCCCGAGAGATGGTTACTTAGTGATTGAGAGGCCCATTCCAATTCTCAAGGGAGACAGGATAGATCTTCTTGGCGCTGGATCTTCCGGTGCTGATCTCAAGTGGTGGACCAGGGAAGGAAAGCTGGTTATCGCAGTTTCCGACGAAGCCGCGAACCTCGTTTCGTGGGCATGGGCTTTCCAGATTCAATACGATCTTTAATCAGCAACACCTCCAATCTAATGGTGTCTCCATTCTAGTAATGGACTTATACTTACGAACGTTCAACAGTTGTATAATAAAATTGATGACGTGATGGCTGCTAAGTGCATCAAAGGTCATGCGACATTTCGCGCTTTCTTCAAACATCATGGCCGTTGATAGGAATACCCTTTGAGTCGCAAATAGAAGTAGCCTATTGTCTGCTGGAGAAAAAATATCCATCTCAATGATTTTTAGCATGGACTCAGTCGCTTCGATCGATGCAAGTTCCCACAACCGCAAAAGATTTTCCAGGCTCTATATATAACATTCATATTGAACTTACAGAGACTATGTACAGCATGGGCTTAATAAGTCAAAAATCGTGTGATGGCAGGAACCCTGATGATCTAGGTCGCGCTATCCGTAACAGTCCGTGGAGTCCGGTTCCCGTCTCCGTCAGCCATGTCGTGGTCTGTAAGGGATAACTGCATCTCGGCCAACCTGATACTGGTGTCCAATCTAGTATGGTCATCTTCAGTATCATCGTCGTCCGTCTCGGATTCTGAGTCCATAGCCACTACTGACTTCTTCCCCTTCTTCAATCTCCGGGCGTAGATGTCTAGCATGAGAGTCATGATGCTCTCGATCGGAATAGTTGCATATTCATGAACCCATATCGGTAGTGACTCCTTAACGTTAATCCCTGTCATACGCTTGAAAGCCCCTGGGTTGATTTTGGCATCACCCAATTGTCGCAGAACGGGGGTGTCCACCTTACTTGATAGGGCCCGGTAGGTGACCTTAGTCGAACTCGCCTCCTTGTGTGCGCTCTGATCCGGTGATGTAACAGAGGCGGTGGAACTGCTGGCAAGTTGACTTGCATTGGCCATTCTATCTGGAACCCCAGGTGTTTGCTTCGATGTAAGATTCGAGTGAAAAACTGGATCTGTCAACGCCAGCTGAATTTGTTCTTCGAGGGAGGTCTTCAACCTCATCAAGTCGTCGTATTGTACCCAGTCAAGGACCAAATAAAGACCTTTGTCGCGCAAGACTTCGTGCTGATCGGGGAAAGTACTTGTGAAGTGGTAGTCCAAACGATTGAGATCCTTTTGAAGTACCGAGGTCATCTCTATCTCCAATCGAGGGAAAGCGAAAACTTCCTTCAGTGAGGGTTGTATGCTAGTGATGTCCAGATCAACCCGGGGATCTCCGTCGGCTAGCCAAGTTGAAACATCGAGTTTCCCTAGGGAGAGACGCAGATCCCGTTTTGGAATGTGATCACAGGTCTGGACCTGGCGTTCAAGTTCGGCTTTAATGGATAACGCATGGATATTGGAGAGCTTTTGACCGTCGATTAGTTCGATCTGGATCTTGTCCAATGCAAATTGCATATGCTGAACAAAGACGATATCTAAGCGTTCTTCTGTCTCTTTGAATTTCGAGCGAGCAGCTTGCAGCATGGATGAGGCTACTTCCGAGAGCGGGTTGGCTGGCTTCGGTTGAAGGGTAGTTCGGAAAGCTTTTGATTCCTTTGCAGCACTTTCCTTCTGTGCTATGAGGACTGCTTTCACCCGAGCGGCGAGTCCAATCAGCTCGGGTGCGGCGCGAAGAGCTCCTCGAGCTGTGATTTCACCACTAGAAAGAGAGTAGTCGAGTCGTATCGCCTGATCATCTTCATCGGCTGTGCTCCAGTCGTCTGTGACAGTAGCGCATATTGGATCGGAGCTATGAAGGAACGTTTTAGCTTCCGAGAATTTAATACACTAAAATATGAGACTACTCACTGGAATATAAGCAGACAAGCTCTCTCATACGCCAATAGCATATCGAGCGTCCCCATGTTGATAGTAATCTCCAAAAGGCTGAAATTCCGATATGCCCGACCTTTGTGAGGGCGTTTCCGGCGAATCGCCTTGAACGAAGAACCTGGTATCCTCAAATGGCCGGATAGAGCTTCCGTGGCTCTCAGCTCCAATGACTTTAGGCTGACTAGCAGCTCTGAAGATGTTCGTAGCTGCGTGCTGTTAATATCCAAATTGACAAGACTGAGTTCCACCTTTGAGATGTAGGTTCCTAGGTCTGCTACAACGTCCAATGACCCTATACGAACTACGATGGACATTGTGAGACGGTTGGGATGTGATTCGATGGTTGCGGAAGGAGGTGCCTCCTCTAGAACTTCGCTTTGCTGAACAGGCCGTATATCGAAAACTGGAATCCTATCAAGCCAAACGGCTTTGAAGCACAAAACATCCTGAAGACGCTGGAAAGCTATGTGTGTGGCAATTTCCGTATTGACGGTGACGGACACGTTATTCGTGTCTTCGTCAACTCTCCGGTTGAATTTGGAGATAGCAAGTCCAATATTGAGCTTTTTAGCTTCTGCCGTTACAGCGTCTTCCTGCAGGTATCCATGTCGTAGACCCACATTGAGGCCTACGAATGTCATGAAGACGGAGATCTCCCTGGCATTAGGTTGCACTGTGACGACAAGTGTCCCACTTTGCCATTTCAATCCAGCTACTACGTTCACATCTGGGAGACATGTGAGCTCCAGATTGGACTCATTGATATTGAGTTTGAACGTTAGCTGAAGGCGACCCCCAAGTACATCGGTGGCGGAGATCACCGAAGGGGTTGAGGCTTCGGTCCCTGAGAGCAGTTGACTTGTTGAGGCCGTGGTTTGGGACATCTGTACTTGGGAATGCCGAAGTCGGGTTTCGATTTGGCGAACCACTTCTACTGCAAAAGGAAGCACCGAAGGCTTGATTACGTTATGGCTAGTGGAGATGGTGGTCAAGATAAACAAATCGGAGAGTGGAGGGCCATCCGTCTTGCTAGCGAATTTCTGGGAAGCGGATGCTGCATTGAACCTTGCGAATATATGGAGATTTGGGAGGTCAAACTCATCCACTCTGGAGAGTATTCCATCGCTCGGCAGAGCTGAGACTTCCGGAGTTACGTCATAGTAAGACGATTGTGTAACCATTTCGTAACTAAATGACTCTGGCCCGAACAACCTAATTTTTCCTTCATTGAATTCGAAGTTCGCGACAACATTCGAATTCACATCGTTCAGATAGTGGGTTTCCACCGCCTGTGTGGATGACACTCTAGCGGAGAGTGATTCCAGATTAGCCCTAGCTTGACCCGGGGCTAGCTTTTCAATTCTTTGCTTCCCCTGTCGGTATACGTCCACGAGTGAGAATATGTAGTTGACGATTGAAGGGTCCAGATCCAGTTCGAAACCGCTGACAATCGCGTTAGCATCAAAGCCACGTGACAGTTCCTTGGTCTGGGAAGTGATGGTGGCGGACATATAGGGAAACCTCATCCGATTCCGAGTGATATGAGTACGACCTTCGAAGTGACCAGGATTGCTTTGATCGAAATTATCCACGAACTGGAATGAAAAGTCTGTGATGTGGGCATGTCCACTTTCATACTTCCGCGTTGCAAAATCGATGGAATGAATGGAGAAGAGGAATGCCTTGACTGACGACGGAGTAAGGTGACTAGGGCGGAACGCATTTCGAGGGTACATGAACTCGTTATCGAGCTTCAATGGCAGGGCCATACCGACACTGTCTATGCGGACAGCGATGGCGAGGTTATCAAGCCAAGACGGACTACTAGTCTCCAGGCTAGCTTCCCTTTCCAACACAATCATGATCCGTTGGCTCTTGTTGCGGAATCCTGCCAACTCAGCTGCTCTCTGGTCTTTTCGAAGCAACATTTCAGCCTTATGGAAGTAAGGAATCGTGAATGCATGAACCGAGATTGAGTATAATCCATAACCTCACCTGAACATAGTCTACAAGATCTCCGAGCTCTCCAAGTGCTGCAGCTTGAAACACTGCATGGACTCGCTGAATTCGGATATTCAGATGCTGTAGGACGTTGTCTGTATCGGATGCAGAATGATTGTTGGCGTCGAACTCGACTATCATGTATGCCGATCTATACTTTCGGTCGAACATCGGGCGATTGGAGTGCGGAATTGAATGGTGAGCGAGAGATAAGGAAAGGCTAGTGACCTTGAAAGCCCATCGTAGGACTGGGCCTTGTTCGCGCTTCAGCTCTCCGATTACAGCAGCTGCATCCACAAACTGGGTTGACGAGGGGCCTTCAAGTGCGACACGGAACCCGTCAAAGCGCGCTTCTACCTTGAATGGCATAACGAAGGTTGGTCCGGGTTCCACAGTTTCTGACGAAGGTCTTCGCCGTGTGTCCGCGTATAAATCCAGCCATTCATTGAAGTCATTTCCCAGATGCTGCTGTACCGTCAAAATATCGTCGATGAATTTCGGTTTTAAGCTGAACGAAATGAATCCTAGGACTGAAAGAGCCCTGATTCCAGTGCCATCATACGACCCAGTTATTTTGAAGGATGGAAACGGTAAACGGATTGATGTCGATGACATCTCTGTGATGTGATGCTCCAATGGATGGACGCTGAGTTTGAGCACCTGGGAATCGAGGTTCAAACCAAATGCGCAGTTCAGCGACCTGCCAGTGCCCCCATGTGCGAACACAGTAGTATCTTGGAAATCCCACGTCAACCAGGTGCCGTGCATCACTTGCAGTGTGGCGCCAAGAAGTTTGAAGAAGACTTGTACATCAAACTTGATAGGCCTTGTAGAACTGGGTAAGTCCTGAGTGGGAGAGGACGGTGATCGCTTCTCTATCCCAGCAAGCAACCCTTGAACAATTGGTTCATAAGTCCTGTTAGAAGTAATTGATGAGTGACAACGAAGCAATCAAATCCAAAATACACATACGCCATATAAGCCTTCCGCCACTCTGTAGCTATCTTGTATAAACGGAGCGCACTCCGGGGTACATTCAACCGAACCTCCTGAACTCCAAGTGCAACGGCGATGCTGCGATCCAACACGCTATCAGAGAATGAAGCATGGCAAGCAGCTCTCCGAACAAATATCGCAGCTAGAACGTCTTGATCAGAAGCCTTCATCAGCCGTGCCCGAACGGAGAATTCCGCCATCGTTAGGGCTGTACCACCAGACATTCTGAGAGCTCCAGCTTCATGACCAATATCAAGAGAGCTCGTGATATTGAGCTGAGACTGGCGAATGTTGAAAAGCACGTCCAACGCCGATGCCCTTAGGTCTATTCCTCTAATCTCCACGAAAGCCTCCACTAACATGTCTTGCATCCCAGAAGCTACGCGCATTCGAGATTGCTTCTTTGAGGTTCCTTGATTGATTACCAAGCTTTGCTGTAAAGATCCAAGGAACGGCATGAAGGATGGGCAGATGTCAAGTCGCACATGGTCAATGTTGAGAACAATTAGGAAATGAAGGATGCTCCGGACTTCCTCCTCCAGTTCGGAAGGGAATGTGGATTGCTGGTGCCGATCGTCGCATTGGATACGCAAATGAAGCGGACCTAACGTGAGAACATTGTCTTCCTTTTCCGAACCAACAACCGTGACTTGAAGACTCGACCAATCGACTAATAAGCCCCACGGTGGTTTCTGATCGGATGGACCCGAAGTGTCCCTCTTAAATACCTGCAGTAAAGCAAGGTCCAGAGGGTCACTCTCCGTGTCATGATTCCATCGCGCAAGTAGATCCTTTCCAAGTCGAGCCAGGGTATCTGGAGAGGCACCGCTGGACGCTCCAGAAGCCTCTTTGAGACGAGCGGAGAGGTCATTCTGGCCATCAGTGGACATATCCCGAAGACAGTGACGGGTATGAGCCAGAATTTTCCATGACAAGTCGGTGCGCAACCGACGTGGTAGTCCCGACTTCACCATCAAGAACGTGGAGACCCAGGAAAGTGGATCATCCAGAATACTCCGATCTGGGTATAGGCGAAGGATCTCCTGCACGAGAAGCAGTTGAGTCCTTGACTGTGAGCCGGATATCTTGGTGGCTGTAGATGCTAGTTTCGAGCCTAGCCTCACCAAGCCATGCACACTGCGTGCGAGAGGTATTGGTGATGAATCATCCAATGTAGCAGTCGTCTCGCCAAGGGAAACTGCGCAGGAAATGGCACCCGCCATCTGGAACGCGATGGAAGATGCGCAGAGCTCGATTTCCACCAACGATCGTGACGGGGCAGTGGCAGAAACTGATGACTCGAGAGTGATATCAGAGAGGGAGGAAGTCATACGCTGGAAACTGGCAGCCAACTCGGCAGATGGGTCATCTTGAATGAGTGACCGCTGGTCCATAATCAAGCTGACTGCATCCAGCTGTAGCCGCGCAATGGCTAGCAGATTGTCTTCCTCCTTAACTCTTGGTGTCTGCTCTGAGGAGAGGTTGACACTTTGCAGAACATTGACGGTCATGCACGAGATTGAGACGTCGAGAATGGTCCTTGAACCCGATAACGCGGAGATCGACTTGACTTTCGCTAGGTATGAGATGAACAGCGAATCTAGATGGTGTTCGGCGGGAGTTTCCTTTTGACATGTTAGTATGAGGGACATACAAATATGCGTGATAGACGTACAACTTGTTGAAATGAACCGTGTAATGAACGTACGGCTGCGATAACTGGAGTCGAAAAGAAGAGGGAGACAGGCTTTCCAGAACGGAAGCGCACGATGGACAGATCAATCGAATCGTCTTCCAAAGGGTTTGCATCGGAGGCTGCGTGGTTAATCATCGTGAGATTTGGGTCCAAAGTCCATCCTGGTCCTGAATCGAGTCCTTGAAGTAATGACCCCTATGAAGGTTCCCTGCTAAGTTTTTATACGATGGATCACACAAAATAAAATCCCACCTCTACGAGTACAAATGGGGAGCTATCAGCCAGGAGCTGCAACTCGGTTGCACGATAGCGGTTTAATGCGTGACGTAGATTTTCCAAATACGACCAATCTAGACAATTGACTCAGATTCGTTCACTTGCAGCGTTAATTGAACTGACTGACCTTTATCCTTCGGCTTGGTATCCTCGGCGTCACTCAACTCGCTCCCAGTCTCAACTGTATCCTGACTGTCGCTAACATTGTCCGACTCGTCGCCGCTAGAGAGGCTACCATCTGTGTAAGGATGGCCGATGAACCCTCGACCAGATGGTCTTGGGGTTTCGGCTCGTGATAATCTGATAATAACCCCCTCAGAATAAATACACCTAGTCATGAGGGACTAACTTACGCAACAAACGTTTCAAGAGCTCCGTCAGATAACTTCTCGTCATCCTCGCTCTCGCTGAAGGAAGGCCGCCTATGTGAAGGTTCCACTTTGAAAGATGCATTTGGAGGTCGCGGTTGTTTTTGTGGAAGAGCAAAAAGACCAGGTACAAAAAGTCCTTCTAAATGTGAAGGAGCTAGGAGGGTGTAAGACACTTGCTTCTCTGACGTGATGATGGTAGTGAATGCTTACCTGAAGTTCTATCAGGTCCATAGACGAACGCCATTCGCCTTGTGAGTTCATCTTGTTCCGTGATGAATTGTACCTGCAAACGTGCACGTTCTTTCCATCCAGCAGGGGAGGAATATATGTCACAATTGACATCACATGAAAACGATGCCACTTCAAACCAGCCTCCACCCTGATGTGCCAACGTTTTTGCATCTATGGAAGGGATACAGATGCTCGTCACCTGGCTATAGGAGCTGCTTGCAAGGTCATTATAATTGAGCGCGATGCCTTCGTTGATGCAAAGTTGAACAGCCGCTTTCGAGGACCTGATAGCCACGTCCAGCCTTGATATGTGGAGTTTAAGGAACGTCACATCGTTATCCAATGGAATAGCAAATTCACTAGATGGAGCGTTGAGATCATCGGCATAGTTGACTCCAAGAACATTTGCAGCCGATGAAAGACAGGATGCAAATTCTGGAGCCAGGACTCCGTATATACGTCCGATTTGGATCTCCCAGATGCATGCATAAGTGCTTGTCCGAGGTTGGGGCCCAAGAAGTCGATTGGCAAGAATGTCAATACCTGAGAGAGATGGAGCTTAGAATAGATGTCTTAGTGATCTAGCATAACAACTGACCATCAACAACAAGACGCCCAGTCTCCGTGGCTGGAATTGATCCACTCCGAAGAAGTCCGGTGCAGTCCCTCACCAGTGTCGCGACAACAGGTTGGAGGTTGAGGCTTAATTCTAAGATAAAGTATGAGCAATCCGCGCCCCAATTTAATGTATAAATGGACGGACCCATAAAGTATTCTTGAAGACGAAGGACAACCTGCAGCTCTGGAACCTGAAGTGCAACTGCGGATCTGCACCCATAAAGCTCGGCTGGAAGCAGTGCAATGCCACCTTCTACAACAAGAGCGAGAGACACATCGAAGACGTTGGACTTTTGAAGAATGAGGTTTGAGTATTATGCTACTCGTTGAGGTTTATTAACGCACCTGTCCTTCGCGATATTTAGCGTCGATAGGATCCCCCAGCTCTCCATGATTGCGCCTGTCCAAGTATTCGGCCAAAGTGCAGAAATTAGTGAAGTTGCCGAAATAGTTATCCCGAAAGTTTAAGAAATATCGAATCGACCAAGCATGGGATGTGAACAAAGCCTGTCGAGTCTAGAACACGGTGATGAGTGTGAGCGTAAAATACGAGGCAAAGATTGACCTACGTGGAAATCTAGCTTTAATTTTTCGGTATTCCCCTCCCTGACTTCCGAATACGAGAGATACGATGCATCCAGACGCATCAGACCAATATTTCCGAGGGAAATAGGGGGTGAATCATTGGAAGAACGCTGAGTATTCGGTAAGGGTGTGGAAGTAGAGCTAGGATTATTGAAAGTACGATGGGTATTCCATACGGGTAACGAGATAGAAACTGCAACATTGGATGCTTCAATCCAGAATGGGGTGGACGAGAAGTATGGTCGATATCGAGTTGATGGAACATCAACTTGGGCATCGAAACTAGGGCCTGTTAAAATAAGTAGTGCTGTACGGACAATGTGTTAGTTAGCGAAAACATTGAAATAAATGAAGCTTACAGTTGTAATCGTCAGCGAGGGGATGGTCTATAATGTTATGCTCGTTAAGGTACAAGTTGATGCGATAATCTCGAAGGCTAAATTTGAAAATATAAGTTATTGGAATGAAAGTATTGTAGTCGCTCGGTGGCCCGGTCGTCCAATCATTGATCAGATCTGTAATGAGGGTTGCGTGATCGCGAAGCAAATGAATATTTGGGCCGGCGAAGGAGATATCGAAGATCCATTCCCGGTGGTTGTTCCATTTTCTTGGTGAAGGTAACTTGCATAGAATCTTTTTCACAGAATGAGTAACTATGACCTGGTGGAAAGTGTGATCGTGGCTTACCCTACAGGAGACGGTGCTGAGAAAGCGTGCCCCGTTGACACTGGATGAGAGCACAGGTTTGTTGAGATGAACTTCAAGGGAATTCGGGAATGCAAACGCGTCCGCCACCATAGACATGGTATAGCGCAACGTTGATGATGCCCCCAAGCTGACGTCGATCCATCCGAATGGCCGTTGATCCCTCTGTCTCCTTGAATCGGCAGCAGCAGCACTTCCATCAAAACGCCAGTCCTATTTACCCCTGACAGTTAGCCACGCCCTGTGTAAATCTGAAGTAATCCCACCTTTGATGGTTCACGTGTTGGAAGACGGAAAGTGACACTCTCCCGGATCTCAAGTAGGAAGGTTAAAGCAGTATGTACTCGAAGATCTCCTGCTTTCAGAAGGTGTTTTGTGTTGTTGTCACTATACGATGCAGGGAACATGGCCCTTTGTATGGCATCTCTGAAAGTGGCGTCAGTGAGGCTCAAAGTCGCTGTCGCTAAGCCATATCACACACCTCTGACGATCAGCCCAAGGTCCCCAGGTGATATTTCCGCCATGCATAATCAGTTCTACTCCCCATTCGGGAGGTAGACCACCATTGCCAACATCGATGACGTCTTTTCCTGCACCTTCCAGTGCCCTCGCGTTCTCGGGTACCAACCCTGGAGCGTCAACGAAATAGGTAGCTTCGAGCATCTTCGTTTCGAGTAAGGTAGTAACTTTCGCATATTCGAGTTCATGGGCGAATTCACCCGCTTCACGTCGTTGGGCTTCGGTCATGTACCGAGCTAAACCTCTCCATTTTGGGGCTGGTGGGGGAGTAGTTCGCCGAATAATGCCAGGGAAGAGAGTGGCAAGTCGACGAAAAACATCAAATGAAAGAAATCTATGGGGCTCATGGACCTCATCAGGCCTACAGAAACGGCAGTAAGTTCCATTTCAAATGCTGAAGCCTCTGCAATAACTCACACCCCGTCGCGCAAATCGGCAAAAATAGCATTCCCACGATCGGACATGGGAATTTCATAATCTGGATTCTGCCGTGTGATGAGCTTGACCGACGATAGCTTGAAGGCGTAGACGTTTTTGTATTCATCTAAAGGTGAACGAGACTGAAATTATGTCAGCTGTTGTCTCATTGCATGTAGGGGGTTGCTCGGCTTTGCTCGGCTTACAGCTGCGATACTATATGTTCCAGAAGCCTTTTTTATATCCGCAATGAAAACAGATGGTGCCGAATCGTTCCCTAGTACCAACGCACACCTGGTCGCCTCCACCGCCAAAGGAAGAAAGTCTTGGAAATTGACAGTGGGAATCCGACCGTGAAGCCAGTCTGCCCACTCTCGAATCGCTCTGCTGAGAGGGCCAAAAGATGGTATGAATTGAGGGGGATATTCATGTCTCGCTAGAAGGAAATCAGCGTTATGAATATATCCGGTGCGCTTGACTACTTACGAGTACCCTCGTTTCCCGATGTATCGTTTCCTTCTCTTTGTTGAGATGAGAAATGAGGTGTCTGGTGGTCGGAGCCTTCTTTAACGTTTGTCGATTCGATAATAATCTCCTGATTCCCGTCCTTCCGCGATTGTAGTTGACTGATGATGTCATCATATGCCTGAGTTCGATTATAGAAGAACACCTCGAAGCCTTCTAAGACAACATGGATACGGCATGGAAGATTTAACGACCTTTCGGGGGCTGACTATGGCATCAAAATATGTTTCAGGGAATATCCGAATTTTAGACCCACTTTCTGCTGGTTCTATCTGCATTCGCTTGCTAAGATCCTCCGTGTCTCTAACTCTCCAAAGCCAATATCTCCATGTAATGTGGCATTTGATGACTTTTATGGACATATTCCGAGAATGGTACTGCACGTCCTTCAACACGATGCGACCAGCCAATAGCGAGAGCTGACAGGCCTCTTCAAGACACAGAAACTGATGAGTGGAGTATAAGGTGCAATCACAGGATGTCACTCACCGCATTCAACCCATACGTTATGTTTCTTCCAGAACAGGAAACGGATCGCAAATCCCAAAAGCCATCCCAGTAAACGGTTCCAGTAAAATAGAAAGAAGGATGCAACGATGACAATCACGGAGCAGAGTACCAATAAAAGCCTTTGGAATATGATTCTCGATAAGCAGGGACATATCGTCTTTGGATATCGGTCAACATACCAATTGAGTGACCGAAAACTGAAAGCCGACGCCCGACGTGTGAGAGTGGCATGAACGCCCTCCATATCCTACTCTCAATATTGCGACAACCGTAAGTGCTGTGCGTTGTAGAAAAGGATCTCCACGACTTGCTGTGCAACAATTGAGTGTTGGTGGTTGGAATTCGAACGGGAACCTTACCGCTGCGTGGTCACGTGATGAAGGGCAAAAATAGGGACGCTCCCAGACTATTTTCATTTTCAGGAACTACACACATAGCTAAATACCCTTAGTTACACCACACTCGTATTTGTCCGTCAGCCCCAGCACTGACTAGCCAGCATGTGCCTAATCCTGCCGCCCACTTGATTTCTAATACACCGAGTCCGTCCCTGATCTCATGTCCCTTCAGTACCTTCAGGGGCACGATGAGTGGATCAGTATTCCAATCGCTGAAGACTCTTGCATGGAAAATTTGGATCGTGCCATCATCGGATGAAGAGGCAAACAGAGGATAAGTTGGAGAAAACGCCACCGATCGTATGGCACGTGAATGGTATCTGCAAAGTAGCTTATCAGTAACTTGCATTTGTGAGAGATCTTCAACTACGCACTTTAACACCTTATATGGCTTGTCGCTGAGCTCAAGGTCAAACCAGCAGAGCTTTTTATCATAACCCCCAACTAAGAGATGGTCACCGGAAGGATGAATATCCATGCTAGATATCCACCTTATGCCAGACAACAGCGTCTTCAAAAGGCTCTGGGCAGCCAAATCGTAGATCCGTACATATCTTTGAGTCTTTGGGTACAAAGATTTAGTGATCTGCGAGTAGAATGCAGCAATGTAACATACCGCAACAAAGAAATGAGGCTTAGAAGGATGAAATAGAACACGTTGAACAGACCCCTTGACTTTCTTGAAAGGAGATTGCGAGTGTCGTTTTGACAGTTGATGAATCCATAGAGCACTTTGGCCTTCCCCACTCGCTGAAACTCTGATTAATACTATGTAACAATGAAAAATCCACTATCACTTACCAACAGTAGCAAAATAGTCGCCCTTCTTATGGAAGGCTATCTGCCGAGGTAAGCCAGATTTTGACGTTGGCATTTCAATAGTCAATAGCGGAGGGTTGAGCATAGATGAAGAAGCTCGCTCGGAAGCTGCTGCACCAAGCCATTTAACTGTGGCAGTGGCAGATTTTACTGGTTGTGGTAGTTCACGAGGGTTTAATAGTGTGTGTGTGGCTAATTGTACCCCAGCAGGGAGGTCGGGTGGCATGAAAGCATAAACTATATCTTCGCTACAGTGGCAAAAGAACCATCAGTTTCTAGACAACTCGAGAAAACTTGACGAACATACACGCCCACCAAGAAAAAGCAGACATCCAATTTCGGACACCACTCAATAGCTCCAATCTTGGTCTTCAAGTCCCACCTTGCAGCTTCACGTCCTAAAGCAGTTTCATAAACTCGTACAATACCTGCCTCATCACCCGCGGCAATCCATAAACCATCTGGACTAACGCTTAAGCAGCGGAAACGACGTTGTTGATCTCCCATTCGTAGCCCCTCAAATACTGGGAAGGGTTTGAGACTTTGTGGAGATGGTAAACTGGGCAAAAGTGATTCGGGATCGATATTCAAACGTTTCCGCTGAACCCGAGGTGCCAAATACAAGTCCAGCAAGCGTTCAAAGCGTTCTTGGATGAACTGATCATACGCGGGAACAAGTCTCAGAGCTGGGTATTTCTTGGGCAAGAAATTTCGAGCCCGGTCCTCCTTTTCCGTCTCTTCCCACTCCTTCTTCTCCTCTTCATCGGGAAGATATTCTTCTGGTGGATTATACGATTCAGCATTGGTTGGTAAGCGTACTTTGGGTGCAGATAAAGGTGGAGGATGATCAGAAGCAGGAGTAGACCACAATGCATAGAATTGGGGTTTTGTAGCCTTGGGTTTGTTTGGTACAATGCGGCCTTGTCTGATTGCTCTGACAATCTTCATGACCTAGGAAACATATCTTTTAATTTTGAAACATTTGGCTATAATCATTTGGTGTCACATACTTTTTGTTTTTCCCATTTGCTGGGTTGCCATCTTCGTTTGGGTTCTGGCGCGGAGCTGAGAGGCATCACCTCTTCCTTTCCCTTTCCAGTGAACCATTCGACAGTAGGTTCATAAGGATTGTAAGAGCCATCCGGTACTTCTGCTGCTTGTAAACGACGAATAATATCCAGTTCCTCGGCTGTCAATTGGGTTTCCGCCTGAGTTGAATGGTCAAACCCGGATGTCCTATTATATATTGATTAGAAAAGATTTCCTAGTCACCTACGATGAGCTTACCAGCTCTTCGGATCTTCAACCGTTGCAAGAAATTTGTCCAGTTCATCGCCCTTGGCAGGTCTCAACACCTGTTTACCATCGATATTGTACCCAATATGAGGCAAATCATCATACCAATGCATGGGAATATTTCCAACACGATTTGGGTCCTAAATTGGGTGTTCATGAGTCAATCGATCAAATAGGATGAGAGAAATTGCCACTAACATCTTCAGTTGAGGAGTCAGAATCGTATTCTGGCTCAATCTCCGGGTATACTCGTTTTGGTTTTCCAGTAATGTCAGATTTTATTATCTTTGGTTTGGGGTATACTCCTGGTAGAGGAGCTTCGGATGACAGCTGCTTTTTGTCTCCATCAGAACCTAGGTCAGCGTCGTCCTCACTTGTAGGTGCAGATTCTCCTTCTTCCTCGTCCTCTTCTGTTTGATCACTTCCTTCCGATTCACCGCTGCCAGGCTCGCTTTCATCATCAATCTCCGGAAATTCATCTTCGTCACTTCCCTCATCTTCGGATCCCTCCTCTTCATCGGAATCGCTCGGCATCTCTAGTCCCAACTTATGATGAATGTCATCATCCTCTGCAGAATTATTGTCGGTATTATCCTGGGTGATTTCTTTTAATTTCCGTTTTCCGCTGGGATGGCCTCTACGGACGACTAACGGTGCCATTGACGAGTTTGAGGAAAAATGTGGTGGCTGTGCATATTTCAGGGTTCGTCGAATGTTGGATTAATTTTTTCCCACCTCCCTCATTAACCACATCGTTTCGGCTTTATGGGGCAAAGTACGTTTATCGTAAATTTATTATCAGATAAGGGCATATAATTCACGATCTAGGGTCAAAGTCCTCCCACTGCTTTCCACTTATTACCCATCCGTTTAGAGGTCCCGCTGACCCTCGAAGAATGTGCTTAATATTCTGATATTCTTTGGCTAGTTGCTTGGACTCAAAATAAGTTCCAGAGGACCTGTGAAGCAAAACATCATTGCAGTCGATAAAGGAGTTATATTAGTATTCAACTTACAAGGGACCAAGGCCTAACGACTCCAGAGTATCGCGATGCAACTCAAAAAGTGACGCCTTGCAGAGCTTGGACCTTTTGGGAATAGGTATTGTATACAGGATCACAGTTAATATCAAATTCTTACCTAGCTCTTGGCGATAAGGATGCTGTTCTGAGGTCAGCACCTCGTCTGATCCCTCCCGTCAATGCTTCTAGTGTCTCCCTGGAATCCGCGATCCATATTACGCATTCAGCCGCAGAGACAATATCGCTCCTATCCGGCCTGGATGAAACCTGTGACTTGGAGTGAACGAAGTTTTGCGAAGTGAACGACACGATTGGAGCCCGGTGTTGAAAGGGAGGTGCTGGTTTTAGAGACTGTCCATTGTGAGTGATATCACGTTGTGGACCTACGGCTCACCTATTTCTGATAAGCTGGTTCTCATTCGTTCATTAAAAGCTCGTTGACATTCGATCCTCATGGTATCTCTGTCACTCAGCTGCACATCTCCTACGACAATCTCATCCAAGTATGTCGGATCCATAATCATCGAAAGATGTGCCCCCTGCAGTCCTGTCATAGTCCATAGTAAGATCTTGTCGCTGCACGACATGGATAATGTCGGCTCGGCATCGGATCGACCAGGCTTGGTCCGCAAGGCACCATACGCAGAATAATTGTTTCTACCCCTCACTATTCTGTTGTCACCAGCTGACGGCAATTGATGTTCGGACTTCAACTTGGCCATATCCGGGTTTTCTTCGAGCTGAGCCAATGCAATACATAACGTGGAAGCGTCCCCACCTGAGAAAGCTATCAGGCAAGTCTAATCTATGTTCGAAAAGACTTACAGGGAAGGGTGGAGACATACATGTGTATCTTTACACCGTCCTTCAATTTGAACCTTCTCGAGATCTCGCTCTCATCTGTTTTTTCGTGTGTACATTCTTCAATCCACTCACTACCAGTGACGAAGAGATACCCCGCGCTGTCGATTCTTGCAATTTCTTCATATATCCACCGAACATAACCTCTTCTGGCAAGAACCTCTGCGTGGCAGTCATGTAGGATGTTGCCCTTGGGCGACATCTTTGAGACTGGTAGACATTTTGATCCAGTAGCTAGCGACACGCATTTCAATGTTCTCTGATTTTCAATCAATGGATTGGAATTTTCTGCTTTGATGTCCTGTTTGCTAAGTTTGGATAAGACAATACCGGAAAGAATCGTGTATTGAAGTATTCCATTGGGTCGAGGTTGAGTCTTAAAGGATTTTGACCAAGATGCGTACTTTGCAAGACAGATATTTGCGATATCATCGCTGGAGTTGTCCGAGTCTGCCATGATGTGAGTCGAAAACCAGAGCCGAGGATTCAAGCGGAGCTCTATTAGCATAGCCGAACACCAGCATCCACTAATTATCCTGATGACATTCTAGACACAATCGGAATATGGAATCAAAAAGGTACAATCACCAAAATGGAGTAACTGTTTTTGGACCCACAAACCTTCGGGGGCTATTTGAATAACACTATCTTGGTTCAGCAACTCCAAATCCTCCAGGCATTTATTATTGGGAATTACCGATAAAGTTCTACTCTGTTCTGTTGTGTAACATTGGAAGGCCTGGTGCTATCGTTGGAGATGCTCTAAAGAGGCCTTGGCAAAGGTTCCGGGAGCACCCGATACGTTTCTGAGTAGGTCCTTAGAATTCAGGCTAATCATTAATATTGTTGCCCACGTAGGCACAGCAATGTGTAGCTTCAGATGTGATGATGAGCTCCACTACAAGGTTTGATCAAGGAATGTCAGTGTCACACGAAATTCTACCCAAGTTTGAAGTGATGTGCTCTTTTCAGATCCCGAAGCTGACCTCGACCTCGCCCACGGTTCTAGTGCCTTTATTCGAAAAATTAAACTTGCTGTAATTGACTATGCCCGTTTAGCGCTTCCTTCTCATGTGGAGTCGATTCGCTATTCGGTTTAATTTTGTGACTACTGACCTAAAACGAAATTCAGCATAAGATTTCGAATTTCTTCTCCAGGTATATTGCAGATAGCGCCTTGCGACATTGCACAGTTCAAGCATATGGTTTGATAGCGATTGGTTGACGACTATCCAGCCCTCAGGGTACAATGACGTCTTCTCTGTCACTGGAATTTAACGAAGCACGGGTGCTTGGTTTTTCCTAGAGTTGTTAGGCGGAACCATTGTAACTGACTACCAGAGTATAGGTCTGCCAGACCAGATTGTCAAAAGCCCTTAGTGACGATTCAAAAGTTTAATCACCGATTGACCAGTGAATGCACCCGGCGGGAGCCACCGCTCTATGTATTTATGTCCTTCACTCCGACGGCCGATCTTCGAAAGTGCACTCATATGTTGTGCGTTGCACTTCCGTGCCGTTACGATCCAAAACTTGGCAGGGACAACTGTCGGTCCCGAAACTTTTGACCCAAAATTGTCAACATGACAGTCGTTTGAACGTGGACAAGGTGGCCTTCTACCTCTCCGAATCAATTGGGTAAATTCTACTCCTATAAGTAACTTCAACTAGCCCGATCAGGGGCGATGATACAGATATATATAGATCGCCGCTTCCTACGTAAGGCCGAAACCGGTGTACCATGATGTTTGACAAGACTGAAGTAGTCGAGGGATGAGATCATCTATTGGCGAGCGCTCTCAAGATCATCATCGGACCTCTGTGACTTAGAATGAGGGAGACCATAAGACTTGTCATCATCTTCAAAGGATGCCTGGTCGCCGGATTGAAGCTTCGTGGTGTAAGAGACCTGATATACCAAACGCTTCAGTACGCCAAATGATGGGGTAATCGGCACTCCAGACTCACCTCCACCTGACGAGCTTTCGGTAAATCAACCATTGCGACGTCTTGGACAGTTTCCCTGACCGTCGTGACGTGGATCTGATTACGGCTCAACTACAAAAAGATGTGCACTGTCAGATCACTGTTGGTGTGATGATCATATGCGTAAACCTACCTTCCTAGCATGTTGTGGAGTGACTTCGGAATGGTCCTGATTTTGGAACTGGCCCGACCTTTGGGAGGAAGAGTTGAACGTCTCGCTTCGGGAATTCAGAGATGCAAGTAATGTGTTGGTGTACAACTTCGCAAGAGGTAGTGCTCTGTAACGAGAGTTAAAATGACATAATCGAGATATGAATGGTCGGAAGGTGACATACGGAATCATGTACAAGTTGGTGGCCGGATAAACCAAGAATAACACCAGTTCCAATATAGCAGCAGTCGTCGTACAAGCGCCGGTTTCGACAGTCATACGGATCACCTTAGCAATGATATCATCAGTAGCAGAGAAGCCTGTCGACGAGCGACTAAGATATGTGACAAGGCTCGCTGTGATGATCAAGTCAACAGCTGCTGATCCTCCTAGCCATACGATAGCTGGTGGACGTAAAACGCCAGCCTTGGCCATATCCTCAAGTAACTGGAACTGAAGAGGATCGTGCGTCTATCAATAGCAAGCTCCGTCGAATTACAGAGTAGAACCTACCCAGACACCGGAAACGATTGCGGCGATGGCCTGAGCAAGAGCCAAAACCACTATTACCCCGGATATGATATAAGAACCCCCAAGTTTCCAGAGGCGCCTGTAGGCAGATCGTGGGTCTGAAGGTGTTCATATGAACTCCGGGAACGAAAGTTAGCTCACCATGCAAAGAAAATCTGGACAACGGCGGAGACAACACCCGTGAGCAAAGGTACAGCAATCCAAGACCAACCTGGATGAGCCAGGATCGCACTGTCGCCCCATCCTGAGCCCATAAAGTACCAGGCACTGTGGGTCGACAATACCTGCATTACGAGGTATCAGTACTCATGGACGATGGTGGACTCGAGCACGACCTCACAGTTTGGATTGTGTCACAGGTAAAAAGAAAATAGACCACAATTTTGAAGTTTCGTGAGTCATTGGGAAAGGACAGATAATAAATATCTGTCAATAACGATCAGTAGAGCCCAAGAGCAATATTATTAGCTGGACTAACAGGTTTGAAGGCATAGTATACCGAATAGTCCCCAGTTAAAAAAACCACCTAGCAGCATAGGACCAGTACTAAGTGGTGGAATCAACATTGTTAACAGCCCTAAATCAAGAGGATCGGGCGACTTACAGCAAGCTAACATCCATGGGTGAGCTGGACATCTCTATGTGGATTCGGAGAGGATAGTCAACGATGATGGCATATCGCGATGCAGGACTTGGCCTTTTAAAGACTGAGAACACCTGTATTTCCGGTGGAGCGGTATCTCGAGATCTAGTCAGGGTGTAAAATAGACTTTGCAAGGTCATCGTGGCTTCGCTGACATCGACCAACATGAAAAAGGCAGCAATCACGAAACGTCATGGAGAATGAAGGGGAGAAGGTCGGGGGTAGTAGCACCCTTCGAAAATCTGATCTTATGCAGGGATGTTGATATAACTATAACGAGCACCTGGACACCTTCGGAAGTAGAGCGAGATTCAGAATAGTTTGTCTTTCAACCAGACGGATGTCATAGCAATTGCAAGAACAAAGATACCTTGGTCCGCGTTACGAATGGATTGCCGTTGAATGGTGAAGGCTTGATGCAAAGGGCCCCAGTCGAAGTGCATGAAACCCTGCTGCATGCCCTTCGAGCAAGCCCTCATCTTACGCCTAACCATAAACATTGGTTCGAGATCGAGGAACGTG
>WSUA01000143.1:2137-14297 GCA_019633455.1 Tulasnella sp. 419 | reverse complement strand
CGTCAATATGAAGAGGAGTGACAAGGTGGCGCCCTGTAAGAATTCGTACCATTATCAGCAGTCGACTCCCTCGTGAAAATACTCTTATCCGGCTAATTCGACAAGATGAAGAGACCTTTTCGAGACAAACCACACATTAACCCAACAATTAACAAAACATGCCGGTCGTGAACAACCAGAAGCAGGTAAGAAGTATAAACGGTCATTGTTGCTTTCAATCAGGGTCGTTGCGAGGGCTCATGCAATATTAAGCGGTTGGCAAATTTTCGCTTTCAAGAATCCTTTTCAATTCATGCACCATATCTCATAGCATGTATGCATAGCTACATTGAAGTGAATAAAGACCAATGGCTAACAACTTGCATTCACTAGCACTGTATGCGACACCCTACGCTCCTTGAATGTAAGAAAGAATATCATCGAAGTCAATAAAGCTACAGAGTAACAGCGGTATACGTACATCACCCTAGTGAAAGTCCTCTTCCGTCAGCAGCCTTCCTCGAAGTATCTTCCCCATATGGGTAGAGAAGTATTCCATCCCCTTCCCCCGTAATTCTAACAGTTTCTTCAAATATTGAACCTGACTCGATGTGAAGGAGCAAGACACCAGAGGGGTATTTCCACGATGTTCTGGCTTGACAAAGCCATCGGGCTGTATAATGTCGTCCTTCTTCGGCTGCCAGGTGTAAAGCCCCAAAAAGTGGCAGAGGAATCGATATGAGTTATAGTCCTCTATATACAGCTGTCCTGCCCAAATGTTCAAGCACGTTGTTATCGCTGGAGATGGTGGTACCCAGGAGTCAGTGAGCGGGGGGATGCAGTGAAAGGCGAGGCTGTCGAACGATTTCATCGCTTGCATTATTCGCGCAGTGTACAGGTGCAAATGGACCCTGCCACTTTGTCGAATATGCGGAAGCAATTCGTTAACTTCGTCCGGACTGAGCACAACGAAGACCATGCCCTCGGGCTGAGACGCTGATAGAATCCATTGGACGGGGCGAAGGTATTTGTGTGAGTTGATTTGGGGCGTGATTTCGATCGGAGTAGTGAATGTTTTGGTAGCAACGAGGTGGGGTGATGTCCAACTGTGCTTTTCAAACGAGAGTTGGCCAAGCGACTTCAGGAGCGGGGTAAATGCAGGAGAACTGTCACGGAATGTACCATTTTGGACTAATTCATATACGTCAGAATGGATGTACGGGATGAGAGGGGTTGCTTTTGGCGGCTGCCATTGGGGGTTTGCTTCAACCTCCCTCTCCATCACCACCTCGCGCTCGTCCTCTTCCTCCGCGCGCGTATCGGAATTAGAGGAAGATACCCATCTCTGGTATCGCTCCAGTATATCAGGATAATGTTGCAGTCGGTGGAAGCCGGCTATTGGCTTGGCATGAGCTGAGGCATACATCTCATCGAGGGCCCAGTTTTCGGTTTGTATCCAAGCCAACTTGAGCAAATCGTCGCCGCAAGTGTCTGGTGATTCTTTGAATTCAATCCAAGCCTCCCTTCGTCTTTTGTGATCGATTCCTTGCTCTGCCCAACGCGAAATCCAGTGAGCCACCTCCCTGCATGATTGTTGCATTGCCCAAAGTAGAATATCCTTAACTTGAACGTTATCATTGTCGCATAGACCAGCCGACTCCCGTATTTTGGCATCGATATCTGAAGGGGAAAAGAACATGACGGATTGGCCATAACCGAGCTTCCGCATCCGCATACAGCCTATCATTATGACTATTGTTAGACAGACGAACGCACTTTCCGACCTAAGCGGATTTGAATACCTTGAACCAGTCGATCCTTTGTGACTTTAGGTCCTAGAGTGACCGCAGCGCGAGTTCCCGAAGGTAGTTTGAAATCTGTACCTCGTGTATGCGCATCATCAAGATATAAAAGGCACTTGTCCAGCTGCTGGCGCATAGGTGACGAGATGAGCGCCTCCACCACCCCGCTACGAGAATGAACGTAAGGTTCATCATCTGGGCCGAAGTATATCACCGCAAGAGCTTCATCGCAAGAGCTCATGTTCAACCATTCGGTGGCCACTTCTTCATTCGATAACCTGAGCATCTGAGCCCCCACATCTAGCAAAACTCGGATCCTGGGTTCTTGTTGGTCCATCAGATAAATGATGGTTTTTTCGAAGATCGACTGACTACTCTCCTTAATACACACGTAGTGATCGTTTTCCGGTTGTAGGAGGTATGATAGAACCTTCGCGTTAGTGCTGGATTGCAGGAGAGGATCGACTTGATGAATTGAAGTGGGTAAAAGATAGCGACCGTCATTCGTTCCACTAAAACCCGTTGTGACGTGATGCTTCTCCTCAGCCAGATCCCAACCTGAAGCCGAAATTTTCTGTGGGAACTCTTTTGCATGTCGCGGAAATACAACGTGCGAAAGAAAGAAGTCGATCACGGCTTGGTTATGGCGAAAGATGCGATGGAGCTCCATAAGTTGGTCCGTATCGTGGGTGTTGATCCCATCCAGATGTTTCAATCGATCGGGAACAGCTTGAGACAGGAGGACCCACCCTGTGTATATATGCATCGGATCGTTGTCTTTGAATAAGAGACCAAAGCATTCTTCCAGTTGCTTGTGAGTCAAGCCTTGACGATAGTAACTCAGACAAGTCAATAGGATTGCTACATCCGGGTGACTGAACTCGGCCCTCAAAGAGGGTACATCCTTTGCTCTGGAACCAAGCAAACTAAGCGTCAGAGATCATATGGAGATTGGCTTTCAAACATACCGATAGGGCACAGCTAACATTGATCGTGGTGGATCCAACCCGTAGTCTACACGCCACCGCCTTTCCTTCAAGACAAAGACCAAGAGCCCACGGGCAAGCAACCCACGAAGAATGAGAAGCGCATTCCAAACCCCGCTTTTTGTACAGTATTCTTCGATCATCTGGGCATCTTGCGCGGTGATGTCTGTGTTGGTGATATAAGACCGGGCGACAGCTCGCTGTGTTGCTGGGAATAATTCGAAGGAGAATTGTTCGAGTGCGCCTTCCTCAACGTCTCTTGCAATTAACTGCACCAGCTCATTTGCTGCTTCATCTTGAAGGATTCTTATATGAGGGTAGCCGCCGGAGTGGTCATTATGTACTTCAACACCTCCTGGGAATCCCAGACTAACTTTCCGTATATGCTTGGCAACAAGTCCTAGTACCTGTTGAACTATTGTCCAGCGATCTGGGCGACCGTGAATAGATTGCTGCTTTCCAATGGTGTACACCAACTGATACTTGACATGCAATATTTCATCGCTTTCGTCAAGGATATCACGAGATTTGTCATCTAACCATCGTTGGGTCTCCAGCAAATGATCGGCAACACCTTGAGGCAGGGAAGCTTTGGGAGCGGATGAAGAACTCTTTTGATCGCTAGCATCTTCACTTGAATCCTTGAACCTGTGATCCAGACCGAGCAGCTTGAATGAGAGGATATGCTCGGGTTGCATGACCAGTATGCCGCGAACTCGAAGACACGTTGCAAGTAAATCCCGGATTTGTTTTGATTGCCCGGGTCCAGGTCGTAGAGAACGTGAGAAAGGCATGTAGAAGATGCGCTGGTTTGCCAGACCCCCAAGACGTTGCACCAGGAGATGAAACATCGATGGAGCCAATTGCTTTAGCACGATGACCCGTGCAAGTTTGCTCCCATCAGAGAGCGCGGATGCAGCCATGGGCACGATGACGGAGGATTTGCCTTCTCCCATATTTAGTTGGAAGGCCGAATTTCTCTCAGAGGATGGACTAATCATCTCCTTGATGAAATTGACCTGTGTTGGGCGTGCAAGAAAATCGCCATCTATCTGAATTATATCGGTCTAGTCAGATTGCGGACATTAGGGTCTTACAAAGTGCTAACCTGTATTAAAAGCTGCGTCGAGCTATAGTGATACCCTTCCATGATTACCGTTGTCCCTAATTCACCGCTCAACTCCTCCATCTTAAGTTCATCGAGATACCTAATCAGGCGACAGGCGTGCTGGAATGCCAGGATGGCACAAGCGAAGGCGTTCAAGGCTTTGCGCCACGGCTCAGGGAGATTGATCTCTGTATTAAACGCAAGGACTCCGAGCAATGATCTTTCTGTGGTGCAGGGCCAAAGCATTGAGGAAGAGAGGACTGTGTCCACCTGTGTCGATGGGGAAAGTGATTCTGTAATGATTTTAGAAGTGGTTCGAAGATGCTCCATGCATCGTGCATGATGATGTTGAACAATGTTCAATGTTTGTAGCCCTGACAGTCCTTGGTGGTCGAGCACAGCCCTTCCTTCATTCTCCAGACTAAGAACGCTACTCTCTAGATCATCTGCATATTGCTGGCGAATTGCTGCTAGCCTTTCGCTTTCGCGGAAAGAAACAATGTTCTTACGAAACTCCAGCAAGAGTCTGCGTAATTTGTCCATGTTTTGGGTACTTTCATCCTTGAAAATGCGGAAAGATTCGTGAGCTATGCCGGGCGGCTGAGGTACGTCTGGAGCATCTCGTTCTGAAAACAGCTGTTGGAGGGATAAGAACTTGAAAGGCGGCTGAGCATGAACATTGACACGTGTCCAAGTATATGGGGTTGACGGTCCTGTCGAGATCAAAGGAGGTATACCATGGAGAATGCATTGGAAATCTTGAATGTACTGGGACAGGTCTCTGTTCTTCGAGCACGCAGAAAACACTGATCCAGCCTCTTTTTTCAGGCGCCGAATGTTGAAGGCCCATTCTCGTCTGGCCGAAAGAATCCAGAACTCAACAATTGTTACGATTCCGAAGTAAAACCACTCACGAATTGGGGACTCCGGGTAACATGCAAGGCCATTGCCTTCTCAATATATCCACCAGCTCCTTAGCTTGTGACATACGTTCTTCGTCAGAAAACGTTGTCTTCCGGTGCATCTCTTTAAGGCGACTAGAGAGTGTCTTCTTTTCGGATTGTATCGCGCATGCGAAAACTAGATCCGAAAGTTTTCCCTCCAACGGCTCCATTCCCATTGAGAGATCGTACGACGGCCAGGACGGAGGTTGCATGGCACGAAGCTGTGGAACAGTTGCAAACGCAAATATAGTGGGAAGAAAAGGCCGAATATCAACTGACGCATATGCCCATGCGGAAAAACTGAACAGTATTTGGTAGCGATGATCCGATTGAGACGCTTTACGACAAGCATCGCATGCCGAAAGGAAAAATTGCGCCATGGTTCGAGATAGCCATTCCGAGGTAAAGGTTAATGAGACTTTTTCAGCTGCACCCGATACCAGTCCATATATTTCCAAAGCTTCAAATACCTGGGTAACCACGGAATACCGCGTTTCCCAGTCGAAGATCATCCGGGATGTGTTGAAAACCACGTCTTCGTCCGTTGATTCCGCGTAGAGTGAACTATTTCGGACATCATACACAGCGTCATACTGCCTGATGCAAGGATCTGGGCTTGGGCCAGTCACTTTGTCCCGATATGAGAATGCATTGTGATATGCAACTCCATCTTCCAAAGTGAAATCCTGCTTTGTAGACCGTAGCCTACCACCCTGGCCACCCGGAGAAGTAAAGATCTTCATAGTTTCCTCGTATGCCTGAATCGACTTTGTAATTGTAGCGAAGTTGTTGTGGCGGACCAATGGACTAATCTCGTGATATGGGTCTTCTTCAGACGTTCTAACCAGAGCAATACCCCTAATCTTTCTCAGCAGATTTTGCTCATCCGGCCCAAGTTTTTGAAACGATAGCATTCCAGCTGACCTAAGTTCTCCTACCGCTTCTTCCATGCCAGTATGTCCTGTTAAAGGATCCGGGAGACAATGACTCGTGACAGCATGCAGAAAAATCATGTACAGCCTGCTAAGCATGCTTCCATCACCCTCCAAGCGCCCTAAAGTGGAATTTATGGCGTATTTGAAGTAGTGAATCGAAGTGTGCCCTTCGGTGGGTAAGACGACTTCAATGTGATGATTTCTTTGGACCAGTTTGAAGTCGGAATCCGGGAGATAAGGAACAATAAGCTGTCGCATTGAAGGTACCCTCGTATCTCGTTTGCGTAAGACAAGTTGGCTTCTAAGACCTATCATGGTACCGGATGACTGATTTGCATCGACAACCATGTCAGGAATATTGACACATTCGAGATGGGGCACTGCCTGATCGTTTAGAAAGAAATCCAATCCGATCCGAGGGAGAGACACGCTCAAGCGACCCGATTCCGAATAAGTGATCATCAAATTGGCAGGGTTTTCCAATGCCTGAAGCTGGCCGGAAATCATTGACATTGTCGCTGTCCTTCGATCAACCAGCTTCAGCAAGGAGGAACCACCACCTTTTGTGCATACACCCGAGCCATCTACAGGAGAGAGACGGATTCTCCAATTTTCTAGTGATGAGGTCCATCGAGCTTTGAGATCGCGTATCTCTATCTCGCCTCTTGATGTTGAGACATTGAGCCAATGTGTCTTATCTTCAACGAGTATTGCAGGGAGATCGTCTTTGAGTACTTCATGGGGAATGAGCTCTAGAATCTCTCCATCCTTCTCGGTGCGGATCACGAGTTGACGGCGGGAGCTAGGCGGTGACTCGGAATGTCTTAACGCAAAGTAGACCTTGTATGTTTACGATTATAAGACAAGTGATGATAAACTAGTACGAGTAAGACTTACCTGATAACCTGATGTACGATCATCCTGAATCCCTCCTATCCGACTGGTTGTTTTGAAATCCATTCCTGGCATGTCAGATGGAATCAATCCCAGAATTCGCTATGGAATTTGGTCAATATCAGATTGATAGTATTCAAGATATCTCACTTGCCTTTCCAAAAATTCGGGTGTAGGTTGGATGAGCCAGAATATCCCGCGGTAGCTGATCACGTGGCTTCCCGTCAATCAGAAGTTGGCCAGAGAGAAGGTTGAATTGAACTGTTTGTGATGTAAGGTTATCTCCGGGGGTGGTGGAAGTAGTGACCCAGCGGGTATTTGGGGATGGCAGATGCTCCCACTTTGACGATGAGCGATACGACTCCCATATTCGACGGATTGCTTCATCCAAACCTTCACCCAGCCTCACAATATTTCGTGAAAGCAACGGCTCCGTCATGTGGGACAGTCGATTATCTCGACGAATCATATTACGGAAGTCATCCCCTTCAGCACTAAGGCGGTAAGGTGTGTAATACTGGAGGATGATCGCACAGTGAAGGAAAACAGCGATATCAGAAGTGCTGAAAAGAAGAGCGGGTGCTTTATCTGGATCCACGTCGTAGGTCCCTCGACATGCAGCAACAACTCTGCAGAGATGTATGCGACACTCCTTCATACGGGTCTCGTCCTCAATATCACTAAGCATTGAGACAATCTCGTTCGTCCATCCATACGTAACACTCCGTACGTCCCGCATGAGCTTGAGGCACTTCTGAATTATGACTTCATCTGTTGCTGAGGCCAAAAGTCGACTAACCAGGGCCGTAATAGCTTGCATGGCAACGACGTTATGTCGATTCGATTTTAATCTATGAAGCAAGTTGCGAAGCTCCTCAAGTAAGACTTCTCCAAAGTCACTTTGAGAAGTCTCAACGTGCCAGTCCCTTCCACCGTCTTCACCCCTCGGTCCAACCTGCCAGATAGCTTGCCTCAAGAGACAATAGACTGCCTCTTGATGGAAACTAAGCACACCGCCCCGTAGCTCAGAGAGGATATTGAGCCACTGGAGGCGAGGACCACTACGAACTCGGGTAAACGCAGCATATTCATGAAACGTGAGTCCTATTGGGCATCCTGATTGATTGGCAATAATCTCGTTTGATGTATGCGATGTTTTCGTAACAGCATATTGTAATGGCCGGTAAGGACCATTGGGCAGTTGGAACGTGCAGCGTCCCATGATGGAGCAATTGATCAAGTGCTCTCGTCTAACCAATACTTGGTCCTTGCGGTCATAAAGACTGATATAAGGTTTTGCGATTAGTATCTTCACGCAGGATATGAAGAGAATTTCTTACCTCCACGTGAGAGAGTGATCCAGCAGGATAAACCTTTCGGTTGCCTCAGCCACGTTGACAGATGTATAATAGGAATCACTATCCTCCCTGTTGAAGCTCAGAACTATCCTGTCTGACTGAGTATGTGGGGCACAATATGAACCGAGATCGGGGTGGGTTGGCATTAGCTCGCGCCGACCTACCAAGCCCCGAGGAGGGTTTGATCCATCAAGCGACGACAGAAGTCGATATATCGCTGTTCGCCAAATGGAGAATGGAAGAGGGGCTGCGAGCTCAAAGACAACGATCTTGGCTACCAACGGATCTTGAGGCAGCGGCCATTCGTGGATTCCAATTGTCATTTTCGATGCTTCATTTTCTGAAGCACATTTCTGACAGTAAAATATGTGATGCTTTACAGTCCAAGTACCACACTTGCACTTGTACATCTCGGCCGATTTCTTGAGAGAGTAATAGCGAGCTCTGAGTTTTTGGAGTTCTCTCAGTTTGCTCGCCCTCTGCCGTCTTGCTGCCGCCTCGATCCTCCTTTTGAGAGCCTGGAGTTCCTTGCTTCCATCGAAATACTGTATCGCAAAGGACGTGTGGTCGGTGGTACCGGAGAAGACAGATCGCCCTCGAGTTGCATTGGAATGACGGACTTGGAGATGTTTCTCCACGTAGTCCAACGCTTTGATGGGTTCCGATTTTCGTAGGAGAAGAGGTTGGAGTAGGTTGGGAGGTACTTCCGGAGAGAATTCCGCAAGTAGCGGACATTGAGCCACTGCCATTTTATCGAGCTCCACCCATAGCTTGAATATTGTGAGGATCTGTAGTGAAAGAAGTTCGGGATCCTCTATACTCGACTTCAAGATGGCTGTTAGGTAGTGCTGCAGGCAGGATGCAACGACACCAAGGGCATGTGCGGAAAGAAGGTTACGTTTGGCCCACACTTCTAGGTCCACCAACACTGCCCGCTCAAAATCAGCCAGCGCAGTTAAGTTATCCGCCGCCTCGAAGGCAGTGAGCAGTTCCTTTGAGAAGGATTGGGCGAAATTATCCACTCCCAAAAAACGTCGGGTGTGTTTAGGGGTGGATCGTTGAGGGGGGTCTGGCGTTGTTGCAGGTTGCAGAGATTGATTGAGGTATTTCCAGCTGCTTTCGAGTGAAAGGGCAGTATCTGCGTCCAGGTTGAGTAGTTGTGGTGCCCAGGTAGAGCCGAGAGATGTTGCTTGTGCAGTCTTTGCCAGGTCCCATCGTCCTTGTAGGAGAGCTTCCGCCTCAACTACCGCATTCTGTACGTATTGTACAAGGAATGAAGGAGCGCTCGAACCGAGCTTGTACAACCTGCGAGCCGTTTTCCTTTGCATGCAAGCGATGAGGGAGCTCGACATCTCGGACTGCTGCAGGCCCATCTTCAATATCCGGGCATGCATGTACACCATAAATGCCTTGTACATCAGTTGATCTCCGAACTGCCACCGTAAGGAGGTCTGTAAGACAACTCGCAGTACAAGCCAAGTAGCTGATCTTCTCCATGGCTTCCTGTCTCGACGTGAGACGGTATCAATGACATCGTCTCCAATCCTCTTCGTGACAGGCGAAAGCTCGACGGGAGTCCCGATTCCTCGAAGAATATGGGCGAGAAGTTGAGTAATATACGGAGGGTGAGCAATTGGTGTGATCTTCTTGTCTCGTAAGTCTGGGTGCAAGGTGTGACGAGGAGGAGGGAGAGGACCGGCATTCATGGTGGCCAGAAATCTCGATAACTCGATCTGGAAGACAGGATCTTCAAATACCTCGATCGGTATTTGGACAGCGGTATCGGGAAAGGAGCATATCAGTCTGCCTTGGGTGTTCCTGACAGCTTCGGCCTCGGGTGAAGCCTCGAATGACTCAAAGATGACACCGTCTGCGGTCTTTCGAATGATAACAGCGGCATTCTGAGCATGAATATAGAAAGCCAGCACATCTAATGGTTACAACCTCAACATCGTGTTGGAGAAGGTCAAGGAATTGCACTCACCACCCTGCTCCATCGTGTTCATAAACATAAAAATCTCCCCTTTTGAGAATGATAAGAAGGTGTGGGAGATGACGAAATGCTTGAGGAATTTGACTATGGGTTTCCATTTAGGACGTTCTTCTGGGGGTAAGGCATCACCAAATTCTTGAGCGGCTCTCTGAACACTCCGGCACAAAGCCCGCTGGTTGAGCTCGGTTGAATCATCCCAATTCGGCCGCACAGGCGGCATGAATACATGGTTGATTATATACAAAGATTGCTCGTCGAAATCAGAGGATTCTGCAAAGTCGGTTTCGTTTAGATGGTTCACACCAAACGGTATATACTCTTACCTGGTGAGAAGTACTCAGACAAAGCAAAGATCACAAAAGCCCGGAAGTCGCGCAGCTTCTTGAGAACTTCTTTGTACTTTTCACTCATGGGTTAATCTGTTCTTGACGTTCGATGGTGGTGGTTGAATGGCTAGTCCTTTCCAACTAGTGATAATTTTGGATGTCGGAGATAGCGTTCAAACTTCAGTGCACGTACACATGAGCTATGCTGGCCAGATGGA
This sequence comes from Tulasnella sp. 419, assembly GCA_019633455.1. Taxonomy (NCBI): domain Eukaryota; kingdom Fungi; phylum Basidiomycota; class Agaricomycetes; order Cantharellales; family Tulasnellaceae; genus Tulasnella; species Tulasnella sp. 419. The sequence goes on along the minus strand of WSUA01000143.1, from coordinate 3,754 downwards.
ATAAATCAAGCGATTGATCCACCTAACGCAAGCCACGATGGCGTTCTTCTTCGAAACTGCCATATATAGTGTTGCAGAAAACACTGGCAAGGTGCGGAAAGGGTCTGACTCAATAGAAGGTAGGGTGTGTGGCTTTATTTGTGAGCTGTGCTTGTTCCACGATGTATCAATGAGGTTGAACCGCAACGATAAGAAACACTCTGAGATGAAGAAATCGTACAGCCACTTGTGGCTGATCGATCAGACCCTTAATCGGACTTTGGAGTTAACTTCCACGACGCCACATCTCAGGGCTATTTCACAGACCATCGACACCGTCTTGTGTTCCTTCTGAGGCGGTGAATCACTATTCTCAGCATGATAGGCTTGTAGAACTCTACGACGCCAGTCCACTCTCATGAGTGGTGGAAGTATTAGACAACGACGTTTATCCTATAAAAACACGAAAGTCGACAAATTAATCCAAACGAACGGTGTTGAGCTCTAATCGCCGTTTTGGTCTTGAAACTCTGACCTTCAGTGCCTATTCAGGGCATAAGGCTGTGAAAGTGGCTCTCGCTACCGTTCCTTAGGCGTTGACAATCACATTTATCCAAGGGATCAGTGAAAATGTGTTGTGGCTTGCTGCAATTACCCCAACGGGTCAGTCTGCAATGGAATCCAACAACTTAGGACATTCCAGGTGAGAACTCTTGTTGAATGGTATGCAGCCTAGTATTCATGTATCCGACAGGAACACGGGCCCTCAAAGTATGGATACAGCGAAGACCCACATAACCTCGCCAATCAGCGAGCAAAACCAAGACAACGAGACGCCAGCTCCCGATATCGACGATCATGTAGTCTTTTGGTCAACATATGACAAGGTGGCGGGAACCTACGACGCAGAGCTCCTGGATGGTTGGAACAAGTCACTCGATATCCTTCTCATATTTGTAAGTGTAGGATCAACTTCGTGTTTGGCCAAATTCTTAGAATCTCTTCTTACAGGCCGCTCTATTCTCCGCTATCAATACTGCCTTTATAGTGGAATCACAAAAGAGTCTCCAGCCTGATCCCATGGAAATCACAAACTCCCTTCTCCGTCTTCTCATCGTACATCGTGCGGACAATGTCACCCTTTCCCAGAACGACCTCCATCCTGGAAGTGTTAATCCGTCCGGTGTATCCATAAACTCCATATTCTTCACCAGTCTTTCCTTCAGTCTCTCAGCTGCATTCGGTGCAGTCACTGCAAAGCAATGGCTTACAGAATACACCAACGTGGGCTCGATCAAAGCTCTGCACATTCAGGGCCGAGAAAGACAAGCGAAATTCACGGGACTCGAGAAATGGCACCTACCCTTCGTCATGGATCTCCTACCTATGATGCTGCAACTATCCGTATTAGTCTTTCTAATCGGTATAGTGCAGTTCATTTGGTCCATGAACCGCAAAGTCGCAACGATAGAATTGGTGCTTAGCGCGGTCGGCGTTGGTATCTACGTGACCACTGTAATTATTGGAGTGGTTATTCCAACGTCACCATTCCGAACGCCATTATCGAAGTACCTGCATCGTACATGGATATGGCTATGGTGTATGGGGAAAAATGCTGGAAGGAAACTCGAACCGCAT